>CAXKVI010000002.1:119273470-119493470 GCA_964058755.1 Campiglossa producta
AAGGTTAATAAAATGAAATGGAAAAAGAGAAAAGGAAAGAAAAGGAAAAGAACGGAGAGGGAAGAATAGAAAAGGAAAGAATTGAGATGAAAGATATAAATTGAGATGAAAGGGGAGGAAAGGAATGGAAATAGAAGCAAATTATAGCAAAGGAAAGGAAAGAAATACGTATGAAGACGAACTAAGAAGAATAAATAATTATCAACATTGAAACTATATTATTGAATGGTGTAAAGAGTGAGGAAAAGGCAAATTGAATAGGAATGTATAGAAACCAAAAATATAAAAATATGGAAAAGAAAGGAAAATTTAAGAAATATCAAAAAGGTAGGAAAATAAAATAAGGTTTCGTGGTTGAATTTCAACCACTGGGCGAACTCTAGTTAAGTAAAAACAACAACACATACATCAGCAAAAACCTCAGCGAAAGATCTTTCGACGTGGGAATATGGTGTAAGTGGTATCTTTGGTATGTAATTATCATTATATTTATATTTATCACCATATGTTTGTTTGTATGTATATATACCGCGTAATCTCTCAAAGCTCAGGTTAGCTAAAATATGCACAGGCAGTGAGCTGAACTGTATGCATTTGTTTTTGCTGTTATCACTCCCTAGTTGTCATATCACGTTTTACACTTGCTCACTTTGAGCAATTAATTGTTTTGATAAGAGTTATTTTTCATTTAAGAATGAGGAAGATAAATTGAGATGAAAACAGGTTTTGTTTTGTGGGAGCACAGCTCTGTTTTAATATATAACTTTAATACTCCAAAACTTATAGAGTAAGTAATATAAACATATGTAAATATGTAAGTAGGAGGAGTAATGGATCAGTCCACCTTTCGTCTGCATACGACCATATAAAAGTTAGAATTTTTTTATTTTGCATTTAGTCAGTAATATTCATTATTCTGAATCTCTACCATATGCAAGTTAAGATATTGCCCGGCACCCAGAGGGCAACGTTCCCACACTATAAAGAACACGTGCCGCATAGTCAGCATAAGTACAAAGGTAACGACTGCTGGAACCCTACACCTGCATTCAAGGTCACTTGCATTTCACCATGCTACGCAATTGAACACCTATGGGAATGCAAGTGCATGGTTAGTACCACGGGCTAACGCTTACGCAACAAGTGCAGCGTTAGCATAAACGTGCCAAAGCTAGACAGAGAGTCAGCATAATTGAGTTTCACACGATTGTGAAATTAAGGCACTGACCATGCGAGCAAGGCATGGCTATCGTGGTAAGGGCTGCAACCGATCGCAGCCTATAAAGGGAAGTTCAACGGAAGCAGCGGGCAGTTGCGTCGGGGTGCCTATCGTGGTCATATATACTTACCTTAAGAAATTAATACTTAAATAAAGTGTACTTGTACATATACCAAAAAATTGCTCTCTTAATTCCTGGGCGAGTTGGCCCATTAATTTTTTTTATCGATTTAGGACCTTCCGTCCATAACTTGCATATATTTGAAGTTACATTTCGCGCATTTACATACGTATCTCGATATACATAGATATACATATGCTTATACCTTTATCTTTAGTTTCATCATAATTTGTAAAACATTTATCATATTCGGTTCAAATATTCGACCGAAAGTTTTCGATTTTCCCTACACAGAGCCAAAAATGCCTAATAAAATTAATAAGATTGTCTTCATGATCAGTTTTTGGGCAAAGCGGTAGTTGCAACAGTGCAAACGAAGAAAAAACTGTAGGGAAATCTTTTTGGTTTTAAGAAGAAATTCTTATTAAAAAACTATACATTTAGTACAAAGGTGTAGTTAGACGCTGGCAATTATTAGTATACTATGGCCGGATGGTTAGCAGCTGGGTTTAGCAATCGAAAAATTGTAAGTTCGATTCTCTCTCTTTTTTTTCCTAATTAGAAATGTTAAAAAGAAATCTTCTCAATTATATTTATAAGATTTTCCTTTGAAACATTAACAACTCTACACATATCGGTAATTAGAAGCTGGCAATCAAAAGTGAGCGATGGCCTGATGGTTAACAGCTGGGTTTATCATTCCGAAAATTGTAAGTTCGATTCTCGGTGAGGGCGATATCATTTTATTTTTCATTTAAAATATTAAAAAGAAAATCTTCTTAATAAAATTAAAAAGACGGTCTCTACAATAATAAGAAGAACATCTTCTTGAAGAAAATCTATAGAGATATCTTATGAATTTTGTTCTATTTTATTAGGCATTGTTGGCTCTGTGTATAATTGTTTTTGTATCATGCATCTAAGAAATTTTCTTTTGATTAAATTTTGTTGAATTATAATGCCGTTTAATTCATTTTTGAAAGGGAAAGACCACGCATCGAGCCACTATGAATAAGGGCGTTTAGTCGTCTTTGATTAAAGGGATCACTAATAACGCTAGGCATCTCTAGGACCCAAGTGATCATGATAGGGCGGGCATTTCAGTTGTTGCGCTGACATCTTGCAACAACAACAACGACAACCAGCTAGCCTATCAGTGTACTTTTCTTAATCCCTATTCTGTCCTATTCATTTCTTTTTTTTTTGTTCAGTTTTCCCTTACGTTCCTCTATTGACCCCTCCTACCCTTTTGTACCTTTAACCCTCATTAGCACGCGAATTTTTTTTTTTGTTATTTTGTTTTTGCGAGCACACACCCAGTAGCTACTCTTAACCCACCCCCATGCCGACATTGCTGAGCCGATACAAGCGCGTGCTCTACTGTGTGTACCCAACATCTGCTCGATCCTACGTTATATGTTACAGGCGCACCTCCTAAGACCCGACCTTTGGGGGTCCCCATACAAAAAAATCAAAAAATCACAATTTTTGGCACTCTACGTGATAAAATAAGCTAAGTGACTATCTTTTTTTATTTCTGGATTTTGTTTTGTACTGAACTATGAAAGTAACAAACAAAACGAAATAGTACTGTACAATAAAGTTTTGGTTTAGGGGGTGTGCCACTGTCATGGGTCCGTCAGCCCTTCAAAGTTAGTGGGGGTCGGTCATACATTTGAGCACGATTCGGGCATTCTAAATGGGACAACTAAGAATTTTTCAAACTTTTGCGCTCAAGGACAAAAGTAAAAAGTCGGGACATCAGAATTGCTTTAGAGGTATGCTTCCTTCGGTAAAGTAACTTATTTTGATCCCTAAATACGATTTTGAAATCGACCCACATAATTGAACATAGTACTCCTGTAGAGCGCATGGGACCAAAATATTAGATTTTGGTTTAGGCTGCATATCTTGAAAACTTGAAGTCCTTTATAAAAAACAAAAAATATTATAATTATGTAATGAATGCCTCTCGATGACACATGCCCAATAAGGTTCATTCATTGTCAATTAGTGACAAAAAAATGGCGTCAAAGCCGGAAAGCCGGATGAAATTTCAAAAATTCCAAGTTCTGGCTTAAAAAACATATTCTACTTTTTTTAAGTGAATAAAACACCTTATATATTTCGATAGTGTCAACAATTCTCTACCTAAAACCGTTCAGAATTTTGAAATCGGTTGAAGCTTGGATTATTAATGAATTTTTTTTACGAAGAAACTGAAAAAACGGTTTTTTTGGCCTTAAAACCAGAATTTGGGGGTGTTACAAACTTTTTAAAGGGCGTTTCGTGTATAACTCGACTAGATGAATAATATCTACTAGGCGCTTCAAAAGTGTAAAATGGCTGTTGCACTGTGTTATTAGAGTTCGGAAAATAGGTCAAAATCAAACGCCTAAAATTATGCTAACATAATTGCCACAGTGTCCCCATTTTTTTTCCAAATAAATTTACAAATTATTTTTCAGGCGCTTGATTTGGCCTATTTTTCCGATCTCCGATTATAGATTTTTATGGAATTTGAAATCTTTTATTTTGCATATCCTTCTGAAGGCAAAATATTGGCTTACCTAATTCTATTTTTAGTAGGTACTAGCTGACCCGGCAAACGTTGTCCTGCCACAAATTTATTTCCCTGTATGTTTCTCAAACCCGATCCCTATATCTATTTAAATCCATATCCCTATCTCCTTCGTATAAGAGGAACCACGCCCCCTTTTTCGTTATGCCCAGTCAAATTCAGTGGTCTAACATAAATAATTCCAGAGATACGGACAACGAAAAATTCCATTTGTATGGGAGGGGCCACGCCCCCTTTGTCGTTATCTCCATTTTTATGAAGGGCTCGATCTCAAACAGCCTCTCACCAAATTTCAGTGGTCTAACATAAATAACTCCAAAGATACAGACAATGAAAAATTCCATTTTTATGGGAGGTGCACGCCCCCTTTTTAGTTATCCCCAATTTTTTTGGATCTCGTACAACCCCTCAACAAATTTTAGTGCTCTAACCCGAATACTTCCAGAGATACGGACAATGAAAAATTCCATTTTCCATTATCAAAATATTTTTTAGCCTGTGACCATCCCTGGAAGATACCCAGGGCGTGTGAATTTTATATATCTGTGGTCATAAGCAATAACAGTCTAAGTCGACTTAAGAAATTAGACCAGTTGAAATTTTTGCTGGTGATTTTGAATAGCAACATCGATACATTTTTCAAGACTTTCATTGGTCTTTTTTTACTTTCTTTACAAACAATTAAATCCAATACGTTTGCCTTAGTTATAAAACAGTTTTGTTACAAAAATTCGCCAGCAAAAATTTCAACTGGTCTAATTTCTTAAGTCGATTTAGGCTGTTATTGCTTATGACCACAGATATATAGATAATTGGAATTTTATATATATATATATATAGATAGATAGATAGATAGATACCTAGATAGAAGATAGAAGACTACCTGACCCCGCAGACTTCGTTCTGCCCAAAATTCACAAACGGCATTCGTATTCTGAGATAGCGATGTATAGATTATATAAAATTGTGAAATTTAGACGTCTCAGCTATTTTAATTTTTCGACAACAAAACAAAAGGTTTTTAACCGGTTTTTTATAAACCTTCTACAGGGAAGGTCAAAGAAAGCACTTTTTGCAGAAAATAAATAGGTTAAGCCGTTAAGGCAGGCATCCTATTTCCTATAAAAAATTGTGAAATTTACACGTCTCAGCTTTCTTCATTTTTCGGCAACAAAACAAAAGTTTTTAAACGGTGTTTTTTTATAAGCCTGCTACAGAAGAGGTCCAAGTACATTTTACAGAATAGAAATCGGTTAAGCCGTTGAGACAGAAACCGCGGTCACACAGAGTACTTTTCATTTTTATATATATAGAAGAAGAAGATAGAAGATTAGATATGAAAAACTTATGGCGGCGATATACACAGAGCCAAAGTGCCTAACCAAATAAAAAAGATTATCTTCATGATCAGTTTTTGGGCAAAGGGTTAGTCGAAACGGTGGAAACGAAAAAAAAACTAGGCAGAAATCTCTATGGTTTTATGAGGAAATTTTTATTGATAAAATTAAGTGCATTTTTTCGCGATTTCTTTTTAAATGCGTTATTTAGAAGAACATCTTGTTATTTCCTCTCAAGATTCCGAAGAAATGTGAAAAAAAATAAATAAAACAAGTAAGGAAGTCTAAGTTCGGGTGAAACCGAACATTACATACCCAGCTGTGCACATAAAGTGGGCGTTATCGTTCACCGATTTTTCTTATTTTCTGTGGTAGTACTCTACATAAACATAACATGCCTGGTACCTAGTTTCGTAAATCTATCTCACACCGTTCGAAAGTTGTTAACAGTCGAATTTAAAAATTGCTTGACTCATAAGTGGGCGGTGCCACGCCCACTTTCCAAAATTTTGAAAAAATTATGTAAAGAATATGAAAGTTGATGTATGTACCAAATTATATTATTATAGCGAAATCAGTTAATTAGATATGGACTTTTCAATATTTCCACCTCCTTTCAATATAACTTTTATGAAAAAGTAGGCGTGGTCGCGAAGCGATTTCGTTTATTTTCTATAGCTGAATTTACCACAACAATAGTATGTCCTCTACGAAATTTCGTTATACTAGCATAAACTGTTCTGAAGTTATTAAGAGTCAAAATTTTAAAATTTCTTCAAATATACGTGGGCGGTACCACGCCCCCTTTTCAAAAATTTTTATAAAATCGGCCTTAGAACATCTAAATCAATACATATTGCAAATTTTATCATTGTAGCTGCTTCTAATATTGAATTAACCCATTTTATACGTTTTTCGAAATTTTCGATATCGAAAAAGGGGCGTGGTTATGGTCCGATTTTACCCATTTTCAATAGCAATCTATTCTGAACCCAAATAAGTACGCATGCCAAATTTGGTGAAGATATCTCATTATTTGCTCAAGTTATCGTGTTAACGGACAGACGGACGGACGGACGGACGGACGGACAGACGGACGGACATGGCTCAATCAAATTTTTTTTCGATCCTGATCATATTGATATATGGAAGTCTATATCTATCTCGATTCCTTTATACCTGTACAACCAACCGTTATCCTAACAAAGTTATAATACCCTGTGTACAAGTACAGCTGGGTATAAAAAGAAAGAAAAATTCTTTACTGAAGCATCATCGCGAATAACGTTCTAAGTGTCATTTTTTCAGAACCGGGTTTATTGCACTGAGAGAAATGCATTGAATGTTGTGACAATATCACTATTGATAGCGACGAGTTTGATGCAATATTCATACCCCCTGCGGGTGAGGGGTTTAGAATATGCCCGAGGTAGGCATACCGGTCGTAAGAGGCGACTAATATGCACATAGGTAATTGACGTGCTACTCGATGGTTGATCTACGGATATGATGCCTCTCACCTCTCATTACCCATCTTCTCCTTCTCTCAGTGGAAGGTTCCACTGGTCATACCAAATCGCTACCACGACAGTCGGGCAGTACCGCAAGGGAGTACCGCAGCGTACCGGGGTCATATCCGGCCAAGGACTGTCAACTTCGGCATCACTCCCCAAAACCTTCGGGGTGTGTTGTGTTTTAACAACAACATCAACAACAACATGCAATATTCATTGAGAATGACCGAGTTATCAAATATTATTTGCTCCCAATTAAAAGTAAAATGACATGTCAACCATTTCGATATGTTGTACTATTTTTTATATTTATGGATAGAATACTAATATATTTGAACGGCATGTCAATATCTATGGTCGTGATATGAATTTCTATTGTCGGTATATCCATATCCATATTTACTGCATAGTAATAATGGTAGAAACAGAGTATTAATGTATATGGGCGAAATGTAAATTTTTCTGGGACGCATAATCATAATAGTTCAACAAATTTTTACTACGGATTTTCTAACAATATTACAACTTGTTGGAGCGGTTTTTTTAAATTCAAAATTTTTTGAATTTCTTATGATTGGACATTTTTCTAAAAATTGTATAATATGCCGTAGCCGAATGGTAGAATACTGGGCTAACGTGCCAGAGGAGCATGGTTCGAGCCCCACTGAAACCAGATGTCAAATTATATAAAATTTTGTTTTTTTAAACTATTTAGAATTTATCAATAGTTTATATGGATACCGTTTCAATAGTGATTTATCAAAAAAACATTGATGAAACATCCATATTCATTGATGGGACAGAAATATCAATTTTTATTTAATGTGATATCAATAATTATGGATGTTCCATCCATAGATTTCCCTCCGTGTGCATATAACATTATGTAATAAAATTTAAAAAATATGACTTCAGCGTTTTTTTGCTCTCCTGACAAATTCTGATTTTGTAACTTAGAACGTTATGATGATGCTTCAATTTTCGAAGATCTCTCTTTGAAAACATTAATAATATTTTCTCTACAATAATATGATGTAAGGTACGTGGCTATAATTTCGTGGTAGTACCTTATTCCGTGGTATTTTGATTTTTTCGGCCAAATAAGGATTTGAAAGTTATTCTAATAAAACTAAAAATGCAGTCATGAGCATTTATCTTTAAGAAATATAAATCGACATAAATCTTTTTTTTCTAGACTATATTTATTTAATAACACACAATCTAAAGATGATACTTTGGATAAAAAGCATTTTGTATGGGGGTAGCTTAAATAAAATGCTAAGGAGTCCAATGAAAATTCTTAAGGCTGTAAAAAATCAATCGTATGCTTTTATTTAATTTTTCTTACAATTATATATTCAATGAACATTTATTAACTATTTTTTATAACCTCCAAATAAAATAAAACAATTTCTTCTACTCTAAATTTAATAATTCTGACCCACGGAATTAGGTACACCATTCGTTTTTCAATGTACGTAATTGCGTGGGTACCACGGAATTGGGGTATTTTAATACTTTTTATTTTCTTTATTCCAATAAACTTTTTATAAGAAAACCTACCGCAATAAGTAATTTTATCACTAAATAAAGCCCCAAAGAAGATCCTGACGTAATTCCGTGGTATATTTTTACCTATTCCTCAATATTTGAGCCGTAAATATCTGTGGCGCGCAATATATTGACGTTATTGAATTTTTGCAAATCGTTATTTCCCAATAAAAATAAAAAAATAATTCGAGATTTTTATTATAATTTATATTTTTTATTATAAATATGAATTCCAAATAATGATAAAGAAGTTAAATTATCATTATTTGGAATTCATATTTATAATAAAAAATATAAATTATAATAAAAATCTCGAACTACCGTTCAAATCGCTACCACGGATTTATGTACCACGTATTTTGTACATGTTCCTTATTGCGTGGAATACGACGCATTTACATTAGCCATTTAAAAATATATTTTTTGTATGTATGATATGAGTTTGTGGTCATTAATTTGAGAATCTTTGAAACTTTGGTGGACTTTTGACCGTTTGGGAATAATTTTTCTTAAATTATTCTATGTTTTTATTATTAGTGAACAAGATGGAAAAGTAACAACAATTACAAGCTACCATGATTACGTAATTTCGGCCTTGCTCAAGGGCACTTATCAAATGGCTTTGTGTTTAGAAATTTTTCATCACGTTTTGTTGGTCGTCGAACCAAGAACCAAGGGGATTAGGAATTTCTAAGCCCGCAGTGTGTACCTCTTACACCAAGCTGCGTTGAAATTATTGCCAGCTTATATCCATCATGTTCACTTAGTATGTATTCATTTTATTTGTTTTTTTGTTTTTATACTACCTTATCGACAACTAGAGCGACATCAATCGGCCGCCATTTATACTAGCAGTGTCAAGGATTTTAGTGCTCCCCGTGATCATTTTACTGACAGCTGCAGCTTATTTTCACAGGGTGGCTTGAAGCAACTTTTTTAAATTAATTTTTTATTTATTTGTTATGTGGTAATGAAACCGAAAAAGTATTTCTGAATTAAATTTTTTTATTTTTTTTAGAGCTTCATGTAATTAACAGTACTGAGTTTTAATTGAAGCTATTTATATTTTATTACTAATTTTTTTGAATGCCTTATATAATAAAATAAAAGATTTACTTTTAATAAAAAAAAACAAAAAAATACAAAAAAGAAATTATTAAAATAAAAAAAAAAACCCAAAGAACAGAAAACAAAAATTTGTAGCACTGAAATATGCGTGTTTGCTTCATACCGCGGAATTAGGGACAATTTCCCACGGAATTAGGTACATCATGAATATTTTTGCCACGGAATTAGGGACATCTAAGTTAGTAACTAATTTTAATTATTATAAATATATTATTAGTTATTTTCAAATGTCGACAATTGAAAATAAATGAAAATTGATCAATTAAATAGGAACAATGCGATTTTCCAGGTTTCACTTTTTTGTTTCAACGTAGGAGGAGCAAAAAGTCAGAAAAATCCTTAATACCACGTAATAATAGCCACTTACCTTACATCTTAAAAAAAAATATATACGTAAACATTGTTGACATCATTTAGAATAAAGCTGTAATTAGACGCTGGAAAGCATAAGTACACGATGGCCGGATGGTAAACAGCTGGGTTAAGCATTCCAAAAATTGTAAGTTCGGTTCTCGGTGAAGGCAATATCGTTTCTTTTTTTGGTATTTGTTTTCTTTTAGCACCGAACTACTAATAAATTAGCTAAAATTATGGGAGATAGCTCAAAAGATGGGTTTTGGCCCCAGGGTCACGAATCCGGAAGCGCTCTTTTAATTTTTTGTTTTAGTGAAAAGTTATGACCAAAAAACCGAAAAATGACCCGGGTTCGATACCAAAATTGTGGCGGAATCCATGGTATTTATGTGCGAAACACCTTACTTTGAACGCAAATATCTCTTCAGAGAAACAAAATATTAAAAAAGAGCTTCTGGATTCGTTATCCTGAGGCCAAAACCCGTCTTTTAGCTAATTTATTAGCAGTTGGGTGCTAAAGGAACCAAATACCATTTTTTTTAATTTGAAGTATTAAAAAGAAAATCTTCTCAATAATATGTGATTTCTCTTTGAAAACATTAAAACGGGTTTCTCTACAATAATACCCAGAGCCAAAGGTATGTATGTACCCAATAAAATAGAACAAAAGTTATAAGATATCTGAATGGTTTTTTCTTTTTCAGAAGATGTGCTTCATATATTTGTAGAGAAAATCTTATTAAAAAAAAATATACAGATATCTTATCAATATTGTTCTATTTTATTAGGTACTTTTGGCTCTGTGTACCAACAGGTTATGAGTACAACCTTTAACGAGTTTTTTGTGCCGAGCTTCTCTTCCACTTTGCGGTGGCACCTACAGTTTTTTGCCGACTCCGAACGGCATCTGCAAAGCAAATTAATTTTTTCTGAGAAGCTTTTTCATGACAAAAGTACACTCGGAGAGTTTGTCAAACCACTGCCGAAAGGGGCGACCCCGTTTAGAAAATTATTTTTATACCTTTCACGAACATGAAATGGTATTATAACTTTGGTCCGATGTTTGTAAGTATGAGAAGAAGAAGAGATAGACCCATCAATAAGTATACCGAAATGATCAGGATGACGAGATGAGTTGATTTAGCCATGTCCGTCTGTCCGTCTGTCTGTCTGTCTGTCTGTTTGAACGCAAACTAGTCCCTCAGTTTTTGAGATATTTGGCTGAAGTTTTGTATGCGGCTACCATTTTCCAATATAGGAATCATTTGTCGGAACCAGCAAGATCGGACTGATATTACATATAGCTCCCATACAATCGATTGTAGATGGTATAAATATTTCACATAGCTCCCATATAATCGATTATTCCGATAAACGGATTTTTGTAGATAACTCCTGTAATTATATAGGTAGCAACGTGAAATTTAGGCGGTATTGCTATTTTTATATGTGAAATATCGATGTTGAAAATCATCGAGATGGGATAAATATTTCACATAGCCGCCATACAATCGATTGTTCCGATAAACGGATTTTGAGCTATAACTCCTGTAATTAAAGAGTTAGGAACGTGAAATTTTGTAAGTATTGCTATTTTTATATGTGAAATATCGATGTTGAAAATCATCGAGATGGGATAAATATTTCAAATAGCTTCCATACAATCGATTATTCCGATAAAAGGATTTTGGGCTATAACTCCTGTAATTAAAGAGGTAGGAACGTGAAGTTTTGGAGGTATCGCTATTTTTATATGTGAAATATAGATGTTGAAAGTCATCGAGATGGGATAAATATTTCACATAGCCCCAATACAATCGATTGTTCCGATAAACGGATTTTGGTAGATAACTCCTATTGCTATTTTAGAATGTGGAATGTCGATGTTAAAATTCAATGAGATTGGACCAATATAACACATCGCCCCTATATAATCGATAGTTCCGATAATTTCGGTATGAGCTTAAGTTAAATTCACACAGGCTGTAGTGGGATCAAGCAGTGAAAATCGTGACGCTTATTCATGAAAGGTATTTAGCCTTCGGCATAGCCGAAGACAGCTTTCCTTACTTGTTCGATGTTATTTTTGTTGTTGGTTCGCAAAAAAATCCCTTTGTGCAGAGTATACAAGTATGGTAAATCATGAATTTAATATGTAAAATCTCATTAGCTGGTATCTCAGTTATTTTTAATATTTATCTCATTCCTGCAACAAGGAAATACATATCTCATTCCTGCAACAAGGAAATACACAATTTCAAAAAATAGACACCATGGGAATAATTTTAATTTAAGAATGGAACATACATATGAGTTTTCTTTCCACATTATTCAAAACGTTCGAAATCCCCAAGCAACACACTCACTTCCAAGGAAGTGAAGATTTAATACTTGAATTAGATTTTATTTTTCACATTTTTGTGATTTTAACATTATTTTTATAAACAAGGGCACACATGCATATTTACATGAATAATAACTCTTTCCACCTCTTAAATAAAAATGTATACCAATCTTACTGATTGTCATTTCACTAAAAAAAATCCCTACTACACCTTTTCCGGATTGAATTCAGAAGAAATGTATTTCAGAAAACGGCAATTCAGTTTCAGAAAAAGCAATTGGATTTCAGAATTTCTCATTTGGATTTCGGAAACAGCAATTGGATTTCAGAAAACTAAAATTTGATTTCTGAATATTCAATTGAAATTCAGAATGTTTGAATTGGATTTCAGAAATCCACAAGTGGATTTCAGAAAATATTTTTCAGGTGGGTAATGTCATGCTAATACTTCAATTTGTAGGTACATATATCTTACGTACTTGAGTTTTCAAATTATTTTCCAACTTTGAGCAGTGAAATTATTGGGATCTGAAATCCAATCGATGTCTTCCGAAATACAATTGTCTATTTCCGAAATCCAATTTACACATTCTGAATTCCAACTGAAATTTCTGAAATCCAATTTTAGTTTTCTGAAATCCAATTGCTTTTTCTGAAATCCAAGTGACAAATTCTGAAATCCAATTGCTTTTCCTGAAATCTAAATGACAAATTCTGAAATCCAACTAAATAATCTGAAATTCAATTTTATATGGAAAAGGTGTAGAACTCAGAAAACTTTGCATTTGTTTTTCGCTTTCGCACCTGACATATTGCCCATCTCCAACAGTTTGGACTTTACACAAAGTTTAGCATATAAAAAAAAAAAAAAACGAAAAACGAAAAACGAAAAACAAAGCATACAAGTTGACAAATCGGAAAGGAACACAAATCAGCACGAAAATCCATTCAATCGACTTCGTTTAAGCCTAAATCCCCAAAAATACATTCACACGTCCTTTTCTTTTTGTTCACAACTGGCTCAAAAAAAGCGTAGCAGGAATTTTCTTTTCTTTTCATCGAAATGGGCTAAGCTCCAAAATGTATGTAACACTTTTACTGAAAATGTAATAAATCTGTGAAACGCATGACCTGCAGTGAACTTCAGCGCTGACACACATTAAATGAACTTCGAAAGCTGAAATCCCAAATAAAATAGACCGTTGAATAAAGTTGTGCAGTCAAAGGCGCTTAAAATATTTTTATAACAAAACAACTTAGGCAGTCGCACGATTTACATTTTGTAGATTTAAATTTTTGATTTATACTTCTATTCACTTTATTTAATCAGAAATTCAGAAAACTTTGACAATCGAGTTACTCCACCTCTAACTAATGTGAGAAACAATAACAGCTAAATGAGACAGATAAAAGCTGGCTGTGAAGTAACGAACATTTTTTGTGCGCTCGAAATTTAGGAGTTCGATGGAGTCCCAAATATCTAAAACGAGTTTACCCCAAATGTATAAAACAAAACCTTTTTTTTTCATTTTTTTTTTTAGTTTAGTTAGGACTATCAGATGCCCGCGACTTTGTCAGCGAAAATTAAATTACCAATGAGTATCTCCACTCCAGCGATACCTAGCGGGTTAGTCTTTTACAGTAGAGTGTTTCATTATATATCAAACGTACATACGTGCCAAATATGAATAAAATCTGTCCATAAATACGGATTTTGTAAATATAGCGACTCTAGCGCTATATCCTATTTTGGGTGGACGTATCCAAGGAATGAACTGTTATGATTTGTCCTAAATCCGTTCTGTAGCTTTTGCCAATTTGTTACAAAAAATAAACCTACCATTACAATTGTATATATTACCCTCTTAAAGCACAAGTGGCATAAGGCGCTTTTACGCTTTTTATACCCAGCGTACTAGTATCGTTTATATGTTTATCGTTCGATACCTAGCGGGTTAGTGTTTTACAGTAGAGTAGTGCATTATATATCAAACGTATATACGTGCCAAATATGAATAAAATCGGTCCATAAATACGGATTTTGTAAATATAGCGACTCTAGCGCTATATCCTATTTTGGGTGGACGTATCCAAGGAATGAACTGTTATGATTTGTCCAAATCCGTTCTGTAGCTTTTGCCAATTTGTTACAAAAAATAAACCTACCATTACAATTGTATATATTACCCTCTTAAAGCACAAGTGGCATAAGGCCAGTTTACGCTTTTTACACCCAGCGTACTAGTATCGTTTATATGTTTATCGTTTATATGTGCGCATGCACCGACCGAGGACAAGGACGACGTGGAAAAAGATGCATTCTACGCGAAATTAGAAGAAACTTATGAGTGCTGCCCCCGTCATGATGTCGTGCTTGGCGACTTTAACGCCAGGGTGGACAAAGAGGGTGTATTTGGCCCCACTGTCGGAAAGTTCAGCCTCCATGAAGAGACTTCGCCGAATGGATACAGGCTGATCGACTTCGCCGGTGCACGAAATATGGTCGTAGCCAGCACCAGGTTGAAGCATAAAAAGATCCATCAAGCAACATGGCTATCGCCAGATCGGAAAACACGCAATCAGATCGATCACTTTGTGGGGTCCAAACATCGACTCCGATCACTACTTGGTAGCAGCCAAGATTCGTACTCGCCTAAGTACAACGAAAGAGGCACCACAAAAAACGCAAGGAAAGCTGGACGTCGAAAATCTGCAGTCACAACAGACAGCCAATGATTTCGCAGAACGACTCGCGCACCTGCTCTCTGAGAGCACAATTCAACCCAGCGGAGTGCACGAGCAGTGGGAGCATATCTCCGGATCACTTCGTACCGCAGCCGAAGAAGTAATTGGATTCCGGCAAATGCGAAAAACACAGCTGGTACGATGATAGAGAGTGCAAAGACGCAATGAAAAGAAAGGACGACGCCTATAAGGCAACGTTAAAAGCGAATGCAACGAGGAGCGTGTGTGAACACTACCGCAAGATGAAGAGGGAAGCGAGACGGCTTTTTCGGGCGAAGAAAAGGGAAGCGGAAAAGCGTGAAATCTAAGAGCTTGAAATGCTAGCCAGCAGAAGCAACGCCCGAAAATTTTATCTAAGAATTCGACGAATGACGGAAGGTTTTAACTCCTGTAAAAATGACAACGGCGACCTGGTGACAGATGTTCAGAGAGTAATAGGGTTATGGAGGGATCACTTCTCTGCCCTTCTAAACGGAAGAATGGAGCAACAATACAGAGAAGAGGACGAAGCCGACCCCACAATCGAAGACGATGGAATCGAAGTTCCACAACCCGACTATAACGAGGTGCGAGTAGCTATATAACGGCTAAAAAACAATAAAGCGTCGGGTGCTGATGGCCTGCCCGCTGAGCTATTTAAATGCGGTGGCGAGGAGCTGGTAAGGTGCATGCACCAGCTCTTGTGCAGAATATGGTCGGATGAATGCATGCCTGAAGATTGGAATCTAAGTGTTCTCTGCCCAATCCATAAGAAGGGTGATCCCGCAAACTGCTCCAACTATCGTGGAATCAGCCTTTTGAGTATCGCATATAAGGTCATATCAAGCGTATTGTGCGAAAGACTGAAGCCTGACGTAAACCGACTGATTGGACCTTATCAGTGGGGCTTCAGACCTGGTAAATCTACCATCGACCAGATTTTTACAATACGCCAAATCTTGGAAAAAACCCGTGAGAAAAGGATCGACACACACCATCTCTTTGTTGATTTTAAAGCCGCCTTCGACGCACGAAAAGGATACAAATATACAAGTTTAGCTCGTTTAAAGTTATTAGATTGAACCGAGGAGAAATTAGGAATTTCTAACCGCAGCGTGTCATACTAGTTACACCAATACCGCTTGTTTGATTTCTTAGGATAATTGCTACTATGTTCGTTAATACGTGTATTTTTTTATGTTATTTTTGTATATGTATGAATACATATCTGCTTGCCTTAAAATCACACTACTGCGACATCCTTTCTTGTTTTTAGTTAGGCATGGCACTATATAGGAGAAAATGTGTTCTATACAACACGCTAACGGGGTTACTCCTAGCTCCCATAGCAACCGAATAAATAGCAGAACTGACTTGTAAAATCAAGTGTAACCCCTATTGGTTGACAACACAAAACCATTAATACCTAATTTCAAGAAAAGGGGGGCTGATACTTATATAGAATACCACCTAGGGTTGCCACCAGTCCCATAATATAAATCTTTTTCATACCGCCTTTTATTTCGAAAATACTCGACCTATTTGGAAAAACTTTTTAACAAATTTAATATGGTACCTACGTTGAAATTGTTTCTATTTAACCCTATTTCAGGATTGCCACCTATTTGTAATTTTAAAATATTTGGTGAGATATGCCAATGAATATGGGTTACTTGGTTTTAGCTTTTACACATAAGCCACATACACGCAAAAAAGTGCAAAGTCTACACTTTTTTGGTGTAAAACTAACACTAATTCGGGTCAACTTTCTTTCGCTACACAAAATTGGTGTAAAGTCAAAAAGTGTGGTGTAAATTCTAAAAAGCTGTTCGTCGCTACCAGTCAGAGTTACAGTTAATAATTGTTAGTTCGACTCGCGGTGAAGGCAATATCGCAAGTGTGGTGTAAATAGTAAGTGTGATGTAAATATATTTTTTTATATTTTTTGTTACTTTGACTCCTTTTTGGCGCTAAAATAACACTTTTTTTAGTTTATATATACATCAGCACCTTGAAGTGCTGTTTTGACACCAAACATTTGTTGCGTGTGGAAGGTTCCTGCAGGGTTACCATCTATCCAAAGTTCAAGAAATGAGATAAGATGTGACAATGTTAAAATCAAACGAATAGTTTTTATGTCATCAATAAAAATATTTCTATATTTATTATTCGACATCCGCCATTGTCTCAAAAACTAACTGAACTATAAACTACCCAGCCAGCAATATCGTAGTTTAAAATGTTGCTTCATATGATGGAAGTGAGACTGGAATCGAAATTGAGGGAAATAATTAATCAAAATACCATCAAACAAGCTTTCCTTGATGTGTGCCGTCTCCGGCAAAGTGGCTCGCCCATATGTTCCACTAGAACAGCGACCATCAGTTATAGCAAAATTCCACAACCTTGCACACCCTGGTAAAAAAGCAACAGCGCGACTCGTTAAACAACATTTTGTTTGGAAACGCATGGACGAGGATGTGGGCAAATTCGTATCGCACTGCATACCATGCCAAAGTTCGAAGGTAGGGAGGCATGTGATTACACCGCTTCAAAACTATTGCCCGCCATCGCACCGTTTCGATCATATAAATATCGATCTTATTGGGCCTTTACCGCCATCCAACGGTTACAAATATTGCTTAACCATAATAGATCGGTTCTCTAGATGGCCAGAGGCCATACCCTTAGAAGACATCAGCGCTGATACCGTGGCCCTAGCACTACTAAATGGCTGGGTCAAGAATTTTGGTGTACCGTTGAGGATCTCCACTGACCAAGGTCGAGAGTTTGAGTCAACACTTTTTCAAGAACTGTCACGGGTACTTGGCGTTCAACACTTGCGCACAACAGCGTACCACCCACAAGCCAACGGCATTATTGAGAGGTTCCATCGTACACTGAAAGCCGCAATCATGTGTAACAACTCTGGTAACTGGTCGTATCAACTACCTTTAATCTTGTTGGGGCTACGATCGATTTATAAGCCAGACATCAAGGCTACTCCTGCTCAAATGGTATTTGGCACTTCAATCAGACTTCCCGGTGATATGCTTGAGACATGTGTAAACACATCACCATCTGA
The DNA here is from genome assembly GCA_964058755.1 of Campiglossa producta. Lineage (NCBI taxonomy): Eukaryota > Metazoa > Arthropoda > Insecta > Diptera > Tephritidae > Campiglossa > Campiglossa producta. Next base: position 119,291,429 of record CAXKVI010000002.1, read on the forward strand.
GTTTGTGCAACAACTATTGAATCATATGCATGAGCTCCGGCCCACAAACACATCACATCGCGACAAGCGCAGGCCATTTATGCTGCCAGGGTTGGCAACAGCAACACACGTTTTTGTACGCAACGATACAGTGAAGCCTGCGTTAACTCCTCCGTACAACGGCCCATACGAGGTCAAAAGTAGAGCTCTTAAAACATATGTGCTCAGAATCAACAACAAATCTGTCACTGTTTCCGTAGATCGTTTAAAACCTGCATTCGTTAGTTCCTCTACAAAAGACGTGCAGCATCAATTGGATGTAGTACCAGCACAAGCAGTTAATAGTGAAAAGACTGAATCGGAAGAGAAACAGACAACTCCACAAAGGAAGACACGGCTGGGAAGAACAGTCAGACTTCCAAAACGCTACGCCCTTTAGAAGTCTGGGCGGAGTACTGTGGCAACACCAAATTCAGAAGAACAAGAGGTTTTATCTTTCTTCGTTCTCTCTTTTTCACTTCCTTTTTCGTCGAGCTAGTAAAACGCGTTTTCAAGTAACACAAAATTTATATAATAAAATATTGTTAATTAATTAAATCGTATAACGTAGCATAAGTGATATTTTGCTTTAATAAAAATTATTTTTATAAATGGAAAACAAATCCCATAGGGTAATTATCTAAACATCTCTACATATAATAAAATTGTAGCAAGTGGATGTCTCTATATTGCAGATATTAAAAAAGTTAATAGGGTCAATCACTATTAAGCCACCAGAATCCAATTCAACCGTTTTAAGAATTTTTGTCTGTATGTCTGTGTGTTTGTAGTATTATCACACGAAAGCTGCTGAATGGAATTATGTGAAATTTTCTCTGTTGTATTAGTAGACCTTTAACTTAAAATTTAAGATAGCCCTTATATCAATATCTCTACTAGTTTCGGAGTTATCGACTAATATGTGGACCAGGGGTGACCAGAAATGTACAATATGGGTATCAGAAGTGCTAACGAGTGCTGCCCTTAATGGTGTGATTAATTAATATATCTCAGTTGGTTTCGGAGATATCACCTAAAATGTGTGACAGGGTGTGAGGTTCAAGCAGGTCTACAGTTTAAATTAATTATATGAAAAGGGTAATAATATTGAAAGCTAAAATTTGTTTAAAGCTCAGCTGCGTTGTTCACGCTTTCTTTAAGCCTTTATTCCAACAAGAACACGCTAATAACAATCTATTTTGTAAATCCGATGAAAAACGTACCGGTTTTAGCCTTGTTGATTGGGGCATTCTCGTATGAATATGTTTTTGTATTTCGAGAGCATGTGAATACAAAAGCAGTGTTTTTTCTTTGCATCATGACTGGAAGTCTGTAATAAAAAATATTTTTGTTTACAAATCAAGGAGAATAGGCTATGGGAAAAACACAAAAAACTGAAAGCATAATCAGTTACAGACACAGCATCATGCAACTAATGGTTCCAGCTGTGTGCACTGTAGCCAATAATCGGCTCAACATCTCAGAGGAGTTACGGTAGATGCATTGAAGGAAGCGAAAGCTCACAATATACATACATACATAAGTACCTACATGCAACACCAACTCTATAGAGAAAACCCAGAAAGTGGAAGCTTTCATTACTATCACATACTCAAGTGCTTATATAGGGCATATAAGCGAGTTTTTTGCTATACCAACCTATAGATCTTTTGCAATTGACAAAGTGTACAACAATAGCACACATGATGGCTATAACAGAGCTAACAAAATTAACAACAAATAGTAGAAAACAAGTGTGCTTAGAATAACGCATGGAAATAGTGAACAAAACAACAAAATTTCTCAAGTGTTTTCTAAAATTTAAGTTTAAATGCAAAACGAACCATGCGACTGAAACAAACAATTTCTGAATGGAGCCGTATAGGAAATTGAAGCTCCAAAGCAATTGCAATGATTTTAATAGCAAGTAAAGCAAAAAATTTAAAATCACGAAAAGGTAATTGAATTCTCTATTCGGGAAGACAGACTAATTGACAAACTAAGCATTTAGCCTGTAATGGCTTGGAATTGTTTATAATGTAGGTATTAAAGAAGAAGCGGAAGTACAATATTTTTAACTTTATAAAGCTTCCTTGAACTTTTTGAGTATACACAATGTAATTGTTGTTATTGTCATATTAACACCGAAAACAATTTGCTTTGGTTGGCCCTAATATACGTACCTAGATCATTAATAAGTCAAACGTACGTAACTTCACAAATTACTACTTCAATCTACTTTTCTACGACAGCGTTATCTTCAAAAATTTATGTTCTAACTAAGCCTTGGAGCTCTTGGAATTTACTAAACAAATCCCTCAGATTGGTTTTGGTAACTTGATATCTATGTTAAATAAATTGTTTCTAAGGAGCAAACTTTGTGTACCTACATCTATTTCGCCCAAAGGAGGAAATCTTATACAAAATATTCATGATGTGCATCATAAGTTCGTTTGCTAGTGCGCGTTCGTATGACTAAGCCTGGCAGTAAAACCAACTAGTTTTAAAGTGGAATAGTATTACCGAAGTTTAACACTTTTTATGTTGTCGTTCAATGTATTTTTTACACACATACCCAGCCAGCAAGGTACCGTACATTTTACGAACATTGCGATATACGAGCTATTCTCGAATAAAAAAACAATAACAAAAGAAGCTTTTCTGTCACGTCAAACAAAAAAATTTAAATAAAAAGTTTCAAACAAAAAATTTTGAACGAAAATTTTCAAACTGATATTTTAAAAGTAAATATGCTTGTAAAATCTATATATATAAAAATGAAATGGTGTATAATTGTAACGCTAAAACTCGAAAACGGCTGAACCAAATGAAATACTTCCTTTGGGGGATTTGTTTGTTATTACCACGCGCAGGTCATGTCTTAAAATCAGAACAAAATATTAAGGGGGCGTGGCACCTCCCATACAAACTGAATTTTTCAAGTTGAATATCTTCAAAAGTGTTTAAGGTAGGAACATGAAAATTGGTACAGAGCTACAGGATAACAGCACCACTCTCACCTATAAAATCGGGGGTTATCCAATGAGGGGGCGTGGTACCTCCCATACAAACTAAATTTTTTAAGCAGAATATCTGTGAAAGGGTTCAAGGTAGGGACCTGAAAATTGGTATAGACCTATATGGTATCAAAAGCCTTCTTACACATAAAAGAAGGGGTAATCGGAAAAGGGGGCGTGGCACCTCCCATACAAACTGAATTTTTCAAGGTGAATATCTTCAAAAGTGTTTAAGGTAGGAACATGAAAATTGGTATAGAGCTATAGGATAACAACACCATTCTCACCCATAAAACTTGGGGTTATCGAAAAAGGGGGCGTGGTACCTCCCATACAATCTATATATATAACAAGTAAGGAAGTCTAAGTTCGGGTGAAACCGAACATTACATACCCAGCTGTGCACATAAAGTGGGCGTGATCGTTCACCGATTTTTCTTATTTTCTGTGGTAGTACTCTACATAAACATAACATGCCTGGTACCTAGTTTCGTAAATCTATCTCACACCGTTCTGAAGTTGTTAGCAGTCGAATTTAAAAATTGCTTGACTCATAAGTGGCGGTGCCACGCCCACTTTCCAAAATTTTGAAAAAATTATGTAAAGAATATGAAAGTTGATGTATGTACCAAATTATATTATTATAGCGAAATCAGTTAATTAGATATGGACTTTTCAATATTTCCACCTCCTTTCAATATAACTTTTATGAAAAAGTAGGCGTGGTCGCGAAGCCATTTCGTTTATTTTCTATAGCTGAATTTACCACAACAATAGTATGTCCTCTACGAAATTTCGTTATACTAGCATAAACTGTTCTGAAGTTATTAAGAGTCAAAATTTTAAAATTTCTTCAAAGATACGTGGGCGGTACCACGCCCCCTTTTCAAAAATTTTTATAAAATCGGCCTTAGAACATCTAAATTAATACATATTGCAAATTTTATCATTGTAGCTGCTTCTAATATTGAATTAACCCATTTTATACATTTTTCGAAATTTTCGATATCGAAAAAGGGGCGTGGTTATGGTCCGATTTTACCCATTTTCAATAGCAATCTATTCTGAACCCAAATAAGTACGCATGCCAAATTTGGTGAAGATATCTCATTATTTGCTCAAGTTATCGTGTTAACGGACAGACGGACGGACATGGCTCAATCAAATTTTTTTTCGATCCTGATCATATTGATATATGGAAGTCTATATCTATCTCGATTCCTTTATACCTGTACAACCAACCGTTATCCTAACAAAGTTATAATACCCTGTGTACAAGTACAGCTGGGTATAACAATCTTCATCCGATGATGAAATATTCAGTCTACGAATTCAACATAAATGTAAATTTATTGAAGAGACTTTTCAGAAACTACCTTTTCCAAACTAAGCCACTAACCACTGCCCACACTAAATACAATACAGGTAGCTACAAACAAGTACAACATCTTTTAATACTCGTTAATAGTAGACAATTCCTTACAAAGAAAGAACAATACAGAAAATTATAATCCATCAACGACCAAGCAATTTAACTACCAAATTATAATATAATTATACTATTTTAGTTATTTACCTAACCGAAATATGTCAATTTATGTGATTTTCGAAATTTTCCATATCGAAAGTGCTCGTGGTTGGGAAGCGATTTCGTTTAATTTCATCAGGTATACTTCCTATAACTCTAGTATACCTTGTGCCAAATTTCATGATTCTACCGTAATCAGTTTAAAAATTATGACCAGTGTTTTAGATGATTTTCGAATTTTTCGGTATCGAGAATTGCCGTGGTTGGAGGGGGATGTTAGCCAATTTCATCACGTATACTCCCAACAATACTAGTATGATTTGTGCCAAATTTCATCGTTCTACCATAATTTGTTTAAAAGTCCAGTCGAAAATCATAATCTATACATATAAAAATGGATGTATGTATGGATGTGGCTTATGGACTCCAAAACTACTCGGCCGATTTTGTTGAAATTTTGGGGATAGATTAGTAGGAGCCTGGAGATTGTTTCTGTAAATTTTTTTTTATGGGAAGTGGACCCGGGACCGCCCTATTCGAAAATATCGTATAAATGGCTGGATTTACTTGATATTTGGTATGTAGATAGCGTTATGCTTAGATTAAAGTATAGGATGATTTTTCTTCCGGGAAGTGGACCAGGGACCGATCTGTAAACAATCGTATTTATGACTCGAATTGCTTGAAACTTGGTATGTAGGTAGCTATATGCTTAGATTAATATATAGGATAAATTTTCTTCCGGGAAGTGGACCCAGGACTGACTTATTCTAAAGTATCGTATAGATGGTTGGATTAACTTTAAATTTGATATGTAGGTAGCGTTAAGCTTAGGTTAAAGTGTGGGAAAAGTTTTCTTCCAGGAAGTTTATCAGGGCCCGATATATTCTAAACAATCATATTTATGACTCGATGAGCTTGATATTTAGCGTGTAGCTGGCGTTTCACCTTGATAAAATATGAGATAATGTATCTTCCGAGAAATGGTAAAAATGGTAAAATCTTATTCAGGTGATTTTCTTTGGCGTAGCAACGCACGCCGGGTATTACTAGTAGAATGATAAGAGAGATTCACCTATGAAATTATATCATTTTATTCATTTCAGCTACCGAGATATGTCTCTTCGTGTGATTTTCGAAATTGTCGATATCGACAAAAGAGGCGTGGTTATCATCCGATTTCGCCCATTTTCTCTAAATTTTTACTCAAGTTATCGTATACACAGACGGACAGACGGACGGACATGCCTGAATGAAATCCTCTTTTCAAACTAAGAACTTTCATATATGGAACTCTATATCTATCTCGATTATTTTGTGCCGTTACGTACTACCGTTATGTGAACAAAATTAATATACGCTCGTACTAGCACTGGTGCGCTGGGAATAAAAATCGTAATGGAGAGACTAGGGGGTTCATCCTACCAAAATATATCATTTTAGCCATTTCCGTCACCGAATTATGTCAATTTATGTGATTTTCGAAATCGAAAGTAGGCGTGGTTGGAGAGCGATTTTTCCAATTTCATCAGGTATACCCCTAACGATACTAGTATGCTTTGTGCCAAATTTCATCCTTCTACCCTAATCAGTTTAAAAGTTACGACTAGTTGAATTTTCAAAAATGCCTCCCTTAAAGGTGGGCGGGACCACGCCCACTTTAGAAAATTTATCAAAAAATCATTATGTAATGGTCAGAAGGGTTCACCTATAAAATTATATCATTTTACCGATTTCCGTTATCGAATTATGTCAATTTAGGTGATTTTAGAAATTTTCGATATCGAAAGTGGGCGTGGTTGGAGGGCGATTTTATCCAATTTCATCTGGTATACTCCCATCGATGCTAGTATGCTTTGTGCCAAATTCCATCGTTCTATCGTAATCAGTTTAAAAGTTACGACCAGTCAAATTTTCAAAAATGCCTCCCTTAAAAGTGGGCGGTGCCACGCCCACTATAAAAAATTTATGGAAAAATCATAAGAGAATGACCAGGGGGGTTCACCTATAAAATTATATCATTTTAGCCATTTCAGCTGCCGAGATAAATCAATTTTTGTGATTTTCGAAATTTTCGATATCGAAAAAGGGGGCGTAATATATTAATATACCCTTGTACTAGTACTAGTACTAGTGCGCTGGGTATAAAAATGAAATGGTGTTCAGTCGTTACGCTAAAACTCGAAAACGGCTGAACCAAATCATATACTTCCTTTAGGGGGTTTGTTTGTTATTACCACGCGCATAAAATCAGAACAAAATATTAGGGGGGCGTGGCACCTCCCATACAAACATTTTTCTTCAAGGTGAATATCTCTAAATGGGTTTAAGGTAGGGACCTGGAAATCGGTACAGACCTATAGGATAACAACACCATTCTCACCCATAAAACTGGGGGTTAACCAAAAAGGGGGCGTGGCACCTCCCATACGAATGAAATACTTCATAGTCGATATCTCTGGAAGTATTCATGTTAGACCACTGAAATTTGGTAAGGGATTATATGAGATCGACCCCTACCACCTCCAAAAAAGCTGGGGATAACGAAAACGGGGGCGTGGCACCTCCCATACAAATGAAATATTTCATAGTCGATATCTCTGGAAGTATTCATGTTAGACCACTGAAATTTGGTAAGGGGTTATACGAGATCGATCCCTACCACCTCCAAAAAAACTGGGGATAACGAAAAAGGGGGCGTGGCGCATCTCATACGAATGAAATACTTCATAGTCCATATCTCTGAAAGTACTTATGTTAGACCACTGAAACGTGGTTAGAGGTTAGATGAGGTCGATCCCTACCACCTCCAAAAAAACTAGGGTAACGAAAAAGGAGGCGTGGCACCTCCCATACGAATGAAATACTTCATAGTCCATATCTCGGGAAGTGTTTAGGTGAGACCACTGAAATTTCTTGAGGAGTTAAATAAGATTAATCCCATCATCTCCAAAAAAACTGGAGATAAAGAAAAAGGGGGCGAGGCACTTCCCATACGAAGGAAACATTTCATAGCCCGTATCTCTGCAAGTATTTATGTTAGACCACTGAAATTTGGTGAGGGTTTATATGTGATCGATCCCTAATACCTCCCAAAAAACTTGAGTTAACGATAAAGGGGGCGTGGCACCTCCCATACGAATAAAATACTTCATAGTCCATATCTCTAGAAGTATTTAGGCTAGACCACTGAAATTTTGTGAGGAGTTATATAAGATCAATCCCGGACACCTCCAAAAAAAACTGGGATAAGGAAAAAGGGGGCGTGGTTTCTCCTATATGAAGGAAATATTTCATAGCCCATATCTCTGCAAGTATTTATGTTAGACCACTGAAATTTGGTGAGGGTTTATATGTGATCGATCCCTAATACCTCCCAAAAAACTCGAGTTAACGATAAAGGGGGCGTGGCACCTCCCATACGAATAAAATACTCCATAGTCCATATCTCTAGAAGTATTTAGGTTAGACCACTGAAATTTTGTGAGGAGTTATATAAGATCAATCCCGGACACCCCCAAAAAAAAACTGGGAATAAGGAAAAAGGGGGCGTGGTTTCTCCTATATGAAGGAGATAGGGTTATGGTTTAAAATAGATATAGGGATCGGGTTAGAGAAACAGACAGGGAAATAAATTTGTGGCAGGACAACGTCTGCCGGGTCAGCTAGTATCTAATTAAAAACACAAATAACATAAAATATATCTTTTAAATTATTACTAGCGTGCTGGAAGGTGGATTTGCGGAAAAAGAAAAAGGGACAGAGAAAGTAGCTGCTATTCTGGGATCTCGGGATGCCCTCTGGGTTGTATGACCCACTATTTATAAGTTGTGATGCCTAACATGTAAACCAATATCAGTATGTACTTACACGCTGGCAAAAAGGTACACAATTTTATTATGTAATAAAAAAACTTTATATCTAAAATTTAGGTTTGTTTATTTGTATTATTTTTCGCATTGAAAACAGTCTAGAAAGTCGGTTTTTCTATCGAAAATTAATTGTTTACGAGTACATTTACGATAAAAAAACGGACGTAAAAAGATTCATATACGAGTGCTTTTTCGATACTTTTACGACAATCGTAGGCAAAATACATTTCAGAGCGAAACCGGATTCGTAGGCGAATCGTAAACGGATATCATAAACGATATTTTATCAGAGTTTTCTTCGAGAAAACGTCAGTTTACGAGCTCGTTTACGATGATTTTGCTGGCTGGGTATCGACGTGCCATAAGAAAACTAACACTAAAATTTTGTGTCTGAAGAAAAGAAACACTTTTATTTTCTGTCTGACGAAAAGTAAAACTTTCAACAAAATAAATGTGTTAGTTTTCGTCTATACAGAAATTGAAAGTGTCTTCTTACAGAATTTGAAAAGCGTTAGTTTTCGTAACAAATTTGAGAAGTGTTAGTTTTCGTATGGCACATCGATATATAACCACTAAGGTGTTTTCCCTCCTCCCCTGCGCATGGGCCTGGTACAGATAACGACATTTTTAATTCTCGCTAACAAACTATATGCTTCCTGACAAGTTTCCGTTTACACTGAAGAGAAAGAGCATCAATAGATAGCCCTGGCACAAGCACACTTGATTGAATTTGTTAAAGGCACGAAAAAACAAAAGCAAGATACAATCTTTAATGGTTGAAAAATATTTATGAAGGTTTTATGTTGTACATATGTCAGGTGGTACATATGCGGGTGCACATGCTGTCAAGGATGGCGTCAAACAGATAAGCATTCTGTGTGGCTCGCTTTGACATCAGTTCATGCAAAGAAACTGAAATAAAAGATTGTTTTGTACAACTTCCGACTTAAATAGCACACAAACGAACTAAAACCAAATAAGGGGTTCTAAGTTCGGGTTTAATCGGAAGTGCATTAGGGTGGGCCAACAAAAACTCTATTTCGTTTTTTTAGAAGGGTATCCGTTTATTGTTTTTGTGAAGAGCTTCTATGTAAATAAATATATTTTCTCACCCAAAAATCGTGCAGCCAACTTTTACCCAAGTATATGCAAGGAATTGAACGCTCTAGAAAAAAGGACTAATCAACTTTTTTGATTAACCATTTGATGACCATTACAAAGTTTTTCGAGGTCGAAATCATAAGGTTTTGCGAAAAGTTTTGTAGCTTAAAAACAACAAAATATTTAAAAAGTGTATTCGTGTTATTTAAATAGCAAATTTAACGATCTACAAAAGAGGTTAAATGCACTTTTTTCATTTATCTAACCATTAAAAAGACACACAAACACAAATTTCAGTACAAAAATGCCCAAATATATAGGCATATACGCAACAGTGAAAGACTTGCGCCTTTATGTACTCTAGCATGAGCAAGGAGTCTTTGGCAGACGTTGCTGCTTTATTCAGGGGAAATCTAAATAATTTTTCACTTTGCGGATTTTCTTACTCTTATATAATTTGTGAGCGAAGAGGTGAAACGGTTCGCATTAAAAAATTATTTAGAATGGCGCTGATTATTGGAAATAGATTTAAATCTTCAGTAGGAACACTTGCGAAACCAATATGTTTAGATTTGTTATTTTTACTGTATAATGTTATCATTGTACTCAATTTACGGTCAGGAAATCGAATTCTGTATACCCTTCGAAAAAAAACAAAAATCCATTTTTTCTTTGTCCCACCCTAATGTGTTTACATATTCAGCTATAAGATTTTCAAATAAAGTTTTTATTATCAACTTTGATAGAGTTTATCTGTATGACTAGTTGACCATTTTGGGTTAATATATAATAAAGAGGGAAGAGAATACTCAGGCTGAAGGGTGTTTGAAAAATCCAAAATCTTTCTAACGGTGTAGACGGTTTAGATCGATATTTGGCCATTATACTCCATTTACCAACTCCAACTTTGATATAGTTTATCTGCTACTCTATACCTTATAAATTATAACTAGTTGACCATTGAGGGAAGAAAATACACAGAAAGAAGGGTTTTTGAAAATCCATAATATTTCTAACGGTGTAAATCGTTAAGTACTTGGGTTCAAAAAACGTGTTTTGGCCTCAGGATCACGAATCCGGAAGCGCTTTTTTAATTTTTTGTTTCAGTGAAAAGATATGGTCAAAAAACCGAAAAATTACTCGGGTCCGATCCCAATTTGCGGGCGGAATCCATAGTATTTGTGTGCAGAACGCCTTTCTGATAACCCTCAGCCGGTCCAACAACGCCATGCCCAGTATTTCCGCGCAAAACACTTTTTTGCACGTTTTTAGGGACGGCATGATGTGATTACAACAACCACATAAAAACTTGCAACTTTGATTGTAAATATCTCTTCACAGAAGCAAACAAATAAAAATGGGCTTCCGGATTCTTAATACTGAGCCCTCTCAAATAATTTTACCTAATTTGTCACCAAATCTTACTTATCAACAATATGAGCCTTCCAAAAGAGGTTTCCCAAAAAAGTAAAATATGTAGGTGGCAATCCCTTAACACACTCCAAGTGGCAAAACCCAAATCTTTCTAACAGAATCAGAAAAAGTAAGTGTGACGCCATTATGTTGTCAAATCGAAAATTTCAGTCGAGACGATCCATCGAATAGAGTTACAGACACGGGCTATTGACAAGGCAGATCAATTTTTATGAGAAGCTTTATCATTGCACCTGCGACAGCTACTTGAACCTAACATTATCGTGGTATTAATACGGTTGGATTGTTGCCGACTACTCCCGGGTGGTGACCTCGTTTTTGTTACCCGTATTGATGTTATCTGTGCCTGTACTCGAACATCTCGGACCTTCAATGTAGTAGTCTAACAACGCTACCACCGACGGCCGCCCTTAAGCAATGGTCATCTGTGTTGAAATCTTTCAGAGCTCAAGCTTCATAAATATTTATACAAGTTACCTACTATTTACATTTTTATCAATTCGATCAGTTTATCCGCTTATCAACTCATAGGTGAAAACTGTCTATACATACATAAATAAGCGTCTTTGCCAATATTTTCTTTTATTTGAAATATTGCGAATACATGCCAAGCTCAATATGCGGAAATCCAGACGTTGCGCATGACAACGTCATAAGGCACCGGGCAGGATGCTCAAGTTTATTTTGTATACTCCGAAAGAATTCACCGATATGCTTTAAACCCCTGACATCTTGTGGTATGAGGGAGTAAGCAAAATACGTAGAACGAACTACATATCATACAAATAAGAAAAAGTACTAAAGTGAGAAAGACAATAACGAAATCGAAAATACAATAAGGGTGAATTTTATCTTGTTTTTTTTTTTTCATCCCCATAACCCCATTTTTTACGTCTGCCCCCCCACTCCCTTGTCTACGCATAAAAATGGTAATATACTCAATTTTACTTCTTTAAAGCAGCCTGACGTACTGATTGGATATTGTGATGACTCTTGTGGCTCAGTTAAGGAATTTTGTGTTATTATAACAATTGGGTAACATTTCTAGAAGCTCGTGTTTAAGGAACTATCTACATTTGCACGCATACTCATAAAAACACTCAATCTAAAATTATTAATTCAATTTGATTATGCTACATTTTTTAGCATGCCTGCCATTTTTCTGTTAGCGGTTATATTAACTATGCCGCAACGAGTGCCACGAATTATTATTATAATGATTATGTCTGTATTGAGGTCAATTCATCGGGGAAGATAAGTGAATGAAAAACCACACATCTACCCCACCACTATGCATCAGCACGTACATTCATCCCCATAATGGCTGATATATATTACAGATTATCGGTGTTTTTACAAAACAACGTAACGGACAAATGCAAAACCACGTAAGGGACAGTTTGATCAAAAATGAGATTTGCTTTCCAGGGCTTCTGGGTACCCGGATCCATTTATTACTTACTAACAAAAACTACGGGTTTGCGCAATGGAATGTAAAAAAACGATATTTTTATTTGACCCTTATATTGGCTCGTACAAAAGTTAATCAGTTGTTTGCCTCTCCTTTAAAATTTGAGTGTAGGTTTGTGGGTATTTTGAATTTTTTCGTTATGTTATTTTGCATAAACACCGACGATATGTAGATATAAACATGAGATTTGTAGTACAACCGACACTCCTTACCCTGCAAATAAATTGATGATTGATCTACGGATATGATTTCTCTCACCTTTCCTTACGGATGGAGGGATTACATGACCTAGAAGGTTCGACTGGTCATATCAAATCGCTCCCGAGATAGTCGAACAGTACCGCAAGGCAGTACGGAGTGTATCGGGTTCATATCCGGCAAAGGACTATCAATTTAGACATCACTCCCCAAAACCTTCGGGGAGTATTTTCGTCGTTAACAACAACAACAACAAAAACATCGCAATTATCATCATCATCATCATTTTCCTTAACTCTATTGGAGCATAGGGTCATAGGGCGGTACAAAGCTTTTATAGAGAGTGAAATTTAAGTAATAAAAAAGTGACGGAGCAGATATCGCACCAGTCATGTTGCTGCTTCGTGCGGCTTACAGGGTTACCTATCTCACCTATGCCACCTATGGGTATCAAAGGAAAGGTATTCTTGGCCGTATACCAAAGAATGAAATTTTAGGCAGGGTTGGCACCTAAGGTCAATTTATTATTCCTTCGTACATCGATCAATATCCCCAGATCAGATGAAGCGCTTTGAATTAAATTTGGCATACAGATAGTATGCTTCATTGTAGGACTTTCTACTTTGGTTTTGACCCTTGAGAGATTAACAGGGTTGAGACCCATCTTCCTTTTTTTTAATAATTGAACAACACATGCCAATATGGGTTTAAAACAAGGTCTGAAACCGATTAAAATAACGTTCCGGTATCGGTTTCGGTTTTGCAACGTGTTTCGGTTTCGGTTCCGGTTTCGTTCTTCAAAATTGATTTCGGTTTCGGTTACGGTTTCGTTCCGGTTTCGGTTTCCAAATAAAAACACGAAAAAAAAAATTTTAGTACTAAAATACTCAAGTACCTATGTAGCTACGAAATAGGTCTGAAATTTCATAACTTTTTTTCTGCGGGCATGATGGGATTTCTCCAATATAATAATACATTTTATTAACGCAATTATTCTGCAAAACAAATTCCTAAAATTAACTCTACTTTTTTATTAAAAATATATTAAAATGAAAGCCAAATGAAATGTATAAATCGTTAAAAACATTAAAATTAGTGGCGCTTTCTGAGACAAGCCTGAATATTTCTTTTTCGGATCTCGTAAATTTGTTTCGATCGCTTCATTCAACTATAGTCAAACTTCCTCTTTCAGAATTTTGATACTGATGTCAAAACGTGGCTCGACAATCTTCCATGAAAACTTTCAGGGTACCTGTTTGTAAAAGGAAGTACCTATGTGCCCACTCACAGAAGTAAGGTATTGAAAAAATTCAAAACCGTTTGGAACCGGTTCCGGCTTTTCAAACGGTTTCGGTTTCGGTCTTTTCCAGATCAAAATAACGGTTACGGTTTCGGTTTCGGTTTTGAAAAATGAATCGGTTTTAATCGGTTACGGTTACGGTTTCGGTTTCGGTTTCAGTCCTTGGTTTAAAATAATAATAAAACAAGTAAGGAAAGCTGTCTTCGGCTGTGCCGAAGGCTAAATACCTTTCATGAATAAGCGTCACGATTTTCACTGTTTGATCCCCAGTACAGCCTGTGTGAATTTAACTTTAGCTCATACCGAAATTATCGGAGCTATCGATTATATGGGGACGATGTGTTATATTGGTCCAATCTCATTGATTTTTAACATCGACATTCCACATTCTAAAATAGCAAAATTTACGAAATTTCACGTTCCTACCGAAATAATTACAGGAGTTATCTACCAAAATCCGTTTATCGGAACAATCGATTGTATGGGGGCTATATGAAATATTTATCCCATTTCAATGATTTTCAACATCGACATTTCACATATAAAAATAGCAATACGTCAAAAAATTTCACTTTCCTACGTGTTTAATTACAGGAGTTATAGCCCAAAATCCGTTTATCGGAATAATCGATTGTATGGGAGCTATGTGAAATATTTATGCCATCTCAATGATTTTCAACATCGATATTTCGCATATAAAAATAGCGATACTTCCAAAATTTCACGTTCCTACCTATATAATTACAGGAGTTATCTACCAAAATCCGTTTATCGGAACAATCGATTGTATGGGGGCTATGTGAAATATTTATCCAATCTCCATGATTTTCAACATCGACATTTCAGATATAAAAAAAGCAATACGTCAAAAAATTTCACTTTCCTACGTGTTTAATTACAGGAGTTATAGCCCAAAATCCGTTTATCGGAATAATCGATTGTATGGGAGCTATGTGAAATATTTATCCCATCTCTATGATTTTCAACATCGATATTTCACATATAAAAATAGCTATACTTACAAAATTTCACGTTCCTACGTGTTTAATTACAGGAGTTATAGCCCAAAATCCGTTTATCGGAATAATCGGTTGTATGGGAGCTATATGTTATATTGGTCCGATCTTGCTGGTTCCGACAAATGATTCCTATATTGGAAAATGGTGGCCGCATACCAAATTTCAGCCAAATATCTCAAAAACTGAGGGACTAGTTTGCGTTCAAACAGACAGACAGACAGACGGACAGACGGACAGTCGGACATGGCTAAATCAACTCATCTCGTCATCCCGATCATTTCGGTATACTTATTGATGGGTCTATCTCTTCTTCTTCTCATATTTACAAACATCGGACCAAAGTTATAATACCATTTCATGTTCATGAAAGGTATAAAAAGGCGTGAGTACCAAGTGCTTTCCTCCTTTCGTTTATTTTTTTCTTTTGATATAAGTATCTTCTATAAAAAATACCTATACGCCAAATATTAATAGAACCGTAGTAGTTATAAGACTCAAAGTTGAAAAAATGACATAAAAAATTACTCATAGACGGGTCATAACTGACTATTTGGTGATTCAAAAATAACTAACCCGTGAGTGATTTGAAACACGTCCATGAGTCATTTATAACCCGTCTATGAGTCATTTATGACCCGTCTATGAGTCATTTATGACTTGTCTTTGTGTCATATACACTACGCACTACAGCATACATACTACAGCTTACAGCCTACACCCTGCAAACTACAGTTTTCAACCTACAGCATACAATCTACAGTCTACATCCTATAGCGTGACTTTCTGGAAAGACCCCAGCGCATATAGGTTCACACATCAATAATCCCGAAAGGCCCCGAAACGATCTTCAAACGATCACAAAACGATTCCGAAACGATCCCAAAACGATTTCGAAATAAACCCGAAACGATTACAAAACGATCCCGAAACGATCTCGAAACGATCCCAAAACGATCAAGAAACGATACCGAAACAGTACCCAAACGATCCCAAAACGATCCCGAAACAGTACCAAAACGATCCCGAAACGATCTCAAAACGATCCCAAAACAATCCCGAAATGATCCCAAAACGATACCGAAACAGTCCCGAAACTACAATGCCTATACAATAAAATCGACCCTGCCAACAATGCCTATACAATACAATACACCCTGCCTACACTGCCTACAATGCCTATACAATACAATCGACCGAGCCTACAATGCCTATACAATAAAATCGACCCTGCCTACAACGCCTATACAATACAATATACCCTGCCTATACCGCCTAAAGGCGTAACTTTCTTGGATGACCCCCAGGCTCTTTAGGGAAATTTTCCAGTATTTTGCAGTCTAGATTTTGTCCAGTTCCGTAGAGGATTTACATAGTAAAACTGAGCGAATTTTCTTAAGACTTTAATTAATTGTTTTTTTTTATTTTTATAAATGGATTTTTGTTATTCTGGCAGGCATATCCCATCGAAGATTCAGGGCTCGCACCCTGGAAAATGTATCCTCAAAATTTGTAGAAACAGGGTCGCCGCTCGGCAGTGGTTTGTCTAACTCATCGAGTGTGTTTCTGGCATAAAAAAATTCGCAAAATAATGTAGGTTCCCGGATTTTGTAGGAAATACTCAAGGAAGCAGACTACAAATTGGTAAATAGGCTTGGAGCAAAAATCTTGAATAGCTTTAGGAGTGAAAAAATCCAAACCAAAAAAAACGGCTCTCAGAGAATATGAACCTCTAACGTTTGGGAAGCATTTTTAATAGTCTCGACCATAAACGGAACAGTTCGTTCCATATAAAGCAAGGACTAAAACCGCAGCCGTAACCGTAACCGATTAAAACCGATTGATTTGTCAAAACCGAAATCGAAACCGTAACCGTTATTGTTTTCTGAAAAAGAACGAAACCGAAACCGTTTCAAAAGCCGGAACCGGCCTAATTTTGTTTGCAAATACCACTTATGTTGTAATGAATGCCATTTAAGTCGCTTATCCAAGCTTTACGTAAAATTCAAAAAACTATGAAAAATGTGGTCTAAGTTTTAAACTTTTGACCCGAGTTCTCTAGAAAAAATATGAGTATGCAGTTCTGTAGTACACTTCATTTAAATATGAAGAGATAAAAGTCTCAAGTTCCCCGAAAACGAGCTGATTTTTTAAATTTTTTTTTCAGGCAAACTTCGGCATTTTGCAAATACAAAAAAAAAAGTTTATTATTTCGTTATATGGAGAAAGAATACACAAAAAAAAATTGTCAAAAATCTGTAGGCTTTCGGAGGACTTGGAACTTTTACCTCTTTATATTTAAATTAACTAAATGTGCTACAAAACGCACTCAGATATTTCTAGAGAGCCCAGGTCAAAAGTCCAAAATTTAGGCCAAATTTTGCAGTCTTTATGAATTATGAGTACCTAAAGCTTGAAAAAGCGACAAAATTAAGCGAAATTTAACTAAGGGTGGAAACTTGCTGTTATAATCTGTTGCAAATGATATGACCACCATTGTACTATGTATAGGTATAGATAGTGGCTGCTTTTTAATGACATTGAGAGTTAGAAGTTCGGGTATTCCCCGAGCTTTTGATTCGGTCGTTCAGTTCACCTGTTACTAGAGATGGAATTAATTAGTACTTTTGGTACCGTGTCGGTAACGTTAATAAATGTATGCTTACGTTTCATACCAAAAAGAGTTATTCATTTCTAAGCACAGTGTTTTATGTAGTCTATTTGCACATTTGTGCTAATTATACGAAGAATAAAGTCTATAATGTTGGTAAAGGTGCCTTGCCAAAAGTAATGGCAGTTATTCCAACAGAGTTTCAAAATTCACTATTTTCTAGGGCATCCATGTAAAAGTTTCGTTGTGTTTTAATCGGTGTAAACCTAGTTTGAAGTTTTGTAATTTTTCGTTAATTGAAACAAAATATTTTTATTATACTCTTAGAACAATGCTATGATATCATTTTGTATCGAGCTATTCTGTTGGTTTCTTTTTATTAAATCGCACTTCTTGTGGTGCCATCAGCGGAAATCGCCAAATACTAAATACTCGCCATTTTTATAACGCAAAGGTCCGAAAAGAGGTAGATTCCAAAGTGGCCAAAGTTACACCGTAACTGTTTGGGCTAGCATATTTCCCGGTATTGTTAATTTTTTGGCCTGAACAAATGCTATCTAATTTTTCAGTAAAACAACAAGGGTTAATACGCTTGTTAACATTTTTTTGAAGGAAAAACTCCTACAAAAACAAAATATTTCAGTTGTCAATTCTACCTTGTTGAATTTGCCATGGGGACATTCCATCGTGACTCCTGGGACATTTGACTCGAGAGCTTAGTCAACTTTGACTTAATAAACTGACAATGGGATTTCAATTGCTTTGAAATATATTTACCGACATGGATAAATATCCAATACAATAAATGCATTAAAAGAATTGGCGAAATAACAACAAATAGCTTTATAACTACTCAGTAAGCGAGTGTGACTCCTGGGAAACCGAAAAATCCTTTTGTTGCACGTTTGTGAGCACGAAAACGAATTTTAGCTTTACAGTTCAACTTTGAACTACAATTTGTATATGATCGCAAGTACATACTACATAGTACCATATTCTTTAAAAATAAGATCAGTATTATCTTTTAGAAACTTTTTACAAAGGTTAAAGAGTGTGACTCCTGGGACATTTTCCTGTTTTTTCGTGATACAATTTTTAAGTTTTTTCAGTATTATCGATGCAGTTCCCTAAAAATTTAGCTATGCAACTAGTTACCCCTAACCCATGATAATAAAAAGACCTTTATTGTAAAGTTCTGTCAGAGCAGTGGGAGTTTATGGCATTTTAAAAATTTGGTACTTTTCCTCTTTTGGGTGGAATGTCCCCATGATAAAAATTTATTTTTTTATTTTTTCGTCACCCGTTACTCAAAAATAAAATATTGCCCGTCCCTGTATTCAACGTATGGACTTTTCAGGATTTTACTCGAAACATTTTCTTTTGCTTTCTTTGTCAAGAAGTTCCCATCGACGATGAAAATAGTTATTTTTGTAAAGCCTATAGTTAACGAGCTAGAGCCACCTTTTCTCCATACATTATACCATAGTCCGGTAAGTTTAGTTTATCTTGTATAACGAAAATTGCCACACAGCCAGGAGCTTAGGTTCACCCCCAGGAATAAAACTGCAAAAGTCCTCATCGATCCCATTTGTGCTAAAAAGTTATTCGGAGTCAAATGTCGAGAGAAATATAAAACCCTCAAATTTAAAAACTTACCGTATTTTGAGAAAAGCACAAAAAATCTAAAATTTTGGCCTTTGACACCGAATAGCTTTTTAGCACGAATGGGATTGATGAGGACTCTTGGAGGGACCGATGGGGACTGCATGTTTAAAGATGTGCGCGCAATCCGCAACCGAACTGTCCAACAAAGATTTTTTTTTTTTTGTGTTGGGGAATTTTGTGGCAGCTGCGTTGCTGAAAGCTTTTTATTGCACGCTTCTTTTCGAAGCGCACTCGAAGCAACCATTCATTTGCTTATGAGGTTGTCTGTTGGTCGTTGAGGAAGAAGGTGATGGTTGTTGAGGAGTTGGACCCTGTTTAACTAAGGCCTGAAATGCTGGAAAAGAAATCTTCAATAAAAAAATACAATAAAAATCGGGGCCTATTACGGTTTGCGAACAAAAATATGAGCGACTCGCCGACATTTGTATTACCGACTGCGAGTCGCCCGGTAACATTCGCCTCAAACTTCAAAATGTAAAAAATGAAGCCCCTCTTGAATGGTGGACACCTTGCCGCGGTACAAGGGCTTAAGTCGATAGCCACAGGGCTACGCTGCCCGGTACTACATCTCGAGAGAAGCCTAGCCTCTCTGTTGCGACGACAAAGATCTTCCCCTCCCACTCCAGGGTGTTATGCGACCACGTGCCCATTGCACGTTTGCAGCCGGGAGCAAATCGTGGATGTAATCGAACGGGGCCTCTCTGATACCGGGCCGCCTCATAGAGTAACTATGGCCTTACCGCGGTATGGGGCTCTGCCGCGGCGGAGGACACACTCCCCTTACTCTTCCCTTGACCCTAAGCTGGCCTTGCCCGGGAGGGGTCGTACGAACAAGATGAATAATTAAAACAATAAAACCACAAAACCAAAAACACAGCAACTACGTATACTGCACAGCAGAGGACGAAAATGCGGGAGCAAGCGAGAACGCAACGTCGGCGGATAACCTCCATTTCCATATCAGCCGAGATATCGACAGCGATGGCAACTACGTGTCGATCAACTCTGGATAATAAGGGGGCAATCCCCAAATCAAGCACCGGTACAAACACAGTGAAGCCAACAACGGCTGATGCTAAACCTCCATTAAGTGCCGGTACCGAAACCAATTCCTTAACGTCTGTGGCCGTGGTCTCACGACCTGGTCTCAGAGATCGCGATGGCAACTACGGGTCGAAGTTCCTCCCAAAAGACATCTCCCAGTCGCTGTGAGTACTTGGAGTTTCATAGGAGACGATATCGCCGAATGCCAGAAAGACGGTGGAGATAGCTGAAGCTCTGTTACCGGTGAAGATAGCTGAAGCACAGTGTTTTACGTAGTCTATTTGCACATTTGTGCTAATTATACGAAGAATAAAGTCTATAATGTTGGTAAAGGTGCCTTACCAAAAATAGTGCCAGTTATTCCAACAGAGTTTCAAAATTCACTATTTTCTAGGGCATCCATGTAAAAATGTCGTTGTGTTTTAATCGGTGTAAACCTAGTTTGAAGTTTTGTAATTTTTCGTTAATTGATATTAATAAAATATTTTTATTATACTCTTAGAACAATGCTATGATATCATTTTCTATCGAGCTATTCTGTTGGTTTTTTTTTATTAAATCGCACTTCTTGTGGTGCCATCAGCGGAAATCGCCAAATATTAAATACTCCCCATTTTTATAACGCCAATTTCCGAAAAGAGGTAGATTCCAAAGTGGCCAAAGTTACACCGTAACTGTTTGGGCTAGCATATTTCCCGGTATTGTTAATTTTTTGGCCTGAGCAAATGCTACCTAATTTTTCAGTAAAACAATTCTATGGGACACAAAAACTGTGCTTGGGTGGCAAATGGTTAATACGCTTGTTTACATTTTTTTGAAGGAAAACCTCCTACAAAAACAAAATATTTCAGTTGTCAATTCTACCTTGTTGACTTTGCCATGATAAAAATTTATTTTTTTTATTTTTTCGTCACTCGTCACTCAAAAATAAAATATTGCCCGTCCCTTTATTCAACGTATGGACTTTTCAGGATTTTTCTCGAAACATTTTCTTTTACATTCTTTGTCACGAAGCTCCCCATCAACGATGAAAATAGTTATTTTTGTAAAGCCTATAGGTAACGAGCTAGAGCCACCTTTTCTCCATACATTATATCATAGTCCGGTAAGTTTAGTTTATCTTGTATAACGAAAGTTCCACACAGCCAGGAGCTTAGTTTCACCCCCAGGAATAAAACTGCAAAAGTCCTGATCGATCCCATTTGTGCTAAAAAGTTATTCGGAGTCAAATGTCGAGAGAAATAGAAAACCCTCAAATTTAAAAACTTATATAAAACCATACATTTTTTTTGATAAAACAGAACTCTTTTTACTTAAGGCTTGGTATTGCCTCCACGTGAAAATTTCGCTAGCCGGCTATAAACTATTTGGAATAAAAAAGTGTTTTTCATGGCGTAATCATCTCTTTGCAGTAAAAAATCTTGCACTGTACAAGGCAGCAGCTGCAAGACTGGGTGAGATCTACCAGGGGCAAGAATCGAGGTTGTCGACTGGAAGGACATTCCGGCTCGGTCAAGGGCAAGGGCATGGATTCCTGCTATCCCTGCTGAACCTGAGAGAATTCTCAGGATGCTGCGGATCATGAACGGCGGTGGCAGGGAAGTCTGAGTGCAAACCTGACGGATCCTGGACCAGCACGTAGGGGGAAACCCTAGAGCTGCTCTTGAACTTGCTCCAGGGAACTTGCGGTGGCATATACAGACGACTGCAGAGAACTGGCTACAAAATGTTTCAGGCGAACTGGTATGTTCGCTATCCATAATCATTCGAGCCAGGCGAATCGCCAAATAAGGCGACTCGAACAACTCAAGCGATTCTCGAACGGTAATAGGCCCCATAATTAACTGAAACTTGAGTTTGGTTTCTTGCTATTTTCTTTCTATTTTCAGAACTGGCAACAAAGTTTTTTAGGCGAAGTGATATGTTCGCTATCCATAATCATTCGAGCCAGGCGACTCGCCGAATAAGGTGACTCGAAAAACTCAAACGACTCGGGAACGGTAATAGGCCCCTTAAACAACCAATTTTTCTTCATGTTTTTTATACCTTTCATGAACATGAAATGGTATTATAACTTTAGTCCGATGTTTGTAAGTATGAGAAGAAGAAGAGATAGACCCATCAATAAGTATACCGAAATGATCAGGATGACGAGATGAGTTGATTTAGCCATGTCCGTCTGTCCGTCTGTCTGTCTGTCTGTTTGAACGCAAACTAGTCCCTCAGTTTTTGAGATATTTGGCTGAAATTTTGTATGCGGCCACCATTTTCCAATATAGGAATCATTTGTCGGAACCAGCCAGATCGGACCGATATTACATATAGCTCCCGTACAACCGATTATTCCGATACACGGATTTCGGGCTATAACTCCTGTAATTAAACACGTAGAAACGTGAAATTTTGGAAGTACTACTATTTTTATATGTGAAATATCGATGCCGAAAATCATCGAGATGGGATAAATATTTCACAAAGCCCCCATACAATCGATTGTACCGATAAACGGATTTTGAGCTATAACTCCTGTAATTAAAGAGGAAGGAACGTGAAATTTTGTAAGTGTCGCTATTTTTATATATGAAATATCGATGTTGAAAATCATTGAGATGGGATATATATTTCACATAGCTCCCATACAATCGATTATTCCGATAAACGGATTTTGGCCTATAACTCCTGTAATTAAACACGTAGGAACGTGAAATTTTGGAAGCATCACTATTTTTATATGTGAAATATCGGTGCTGAAAATTATCGAAATGGGATAAATATTTCACATAGCTCCCATACAATCGATTGTTCCGATAAACGGATTTTGGTAGATAACTCCTGTAATTATATAGGTAGGATCGTGAAATTTCGTAACTATTGCTATTTTAGAATATGGAATGTCGATGTTAAAAATCAATGAGATTGGACCAATATAACACATCGCCCCCATATAATCGATAGTTCCGATAATTTCGGTATGAGCGGAAGTTAAATTCACACAGGCTGTACTGGGACCAAACAGTGAAAATTGTTACGCTTATTCATGAAAGGTATTTAGCCTTCCGCATAGCAGAAGACAGCTTTCCTTACTTGTTTACGTTAAGCTTGGTTTTATTAAAAAAAAAATAGGTAAGCTATCAACGAAGCAAATCGAATATCGAAAATAGTAAAATAACAATATAGTTTTTTAAACTGTTTTCTGAAAACCTTTGGAGAAGGTAGTAAAAGCATGTGTTTAGATAATGTAATATTTGCTCGAATAAACATGCAAAGCATGGGAATTGTGACCTTTTTTTGTAAGAACAATAAACCCGTGTTTTGAACCCATGGTGGTGATATAACATATGCCTCGCAAAGCCTCTCAATTTTTAATATAAATAACTCGCAAAGCTCGTTCGCCGACACCTGGATTTGGTCTAGCGCCGCTACTGATAAAGACGAAGCGAGTTATAAGTTTATGAGACTTAATAGGAAGATTAATATGAAATTAGATGAAGGATGTGGATGTAGTGTAGGTAGATAAGTTATAGTAAATAAAATTTGGAAGTTATAAAGTTTTTCATGTAAAATTTAAAAAAGTATCTTTGAGCTAAATTATCACAGAGAAATAAAAACTTATTTGTTTAGGGGCTCAGGGAGAAAAACTTATCTTAATATTTGAATGATTTCCAAGTTAAAATTATGTATATTAAATACCATTGAGTGTGTGCTAAAAATATGCACCCTAATAAAAATGCGTTAACAAACGATGCTAATTTAATTAAATACCAATGAGATTAATTACAAACACATGCACACTTCTGGAAATCCATATAAATGCTATTGAAAATCAATTAAGAATCCATATACATATTAGTACGTACTGATTTGAATTAAGTTATTTCGTAAATTAAATATGTAATTAACTTTGAACCAAATTATCAACAAAATCAGCAAATGTAGATATTTACAATTTTACTGTGCTACACCAAAAAAATGCAGAGGCTATCATATATATTTTTGGTTTCATCACTCATAAAACTTCATAAAACACTACCTCATTTGCGATTTTTAAAACCTTTATATTAAGTCGATTTCTTGTTTGCATCACCTTTTCCATACGAAATTTCAGAATCTTGCCAAGTCTTTTCAGGTACCTTCCAATTGAGCTAGACAAATAAAACTTGGGACATAGTTCAGAGCTCCGTGACAATGCAATGTGAACGAAAATAGTATCCGCTAGGTGGCGCACGGATCAAGAAATACGGTAAATTTATTTAAAAATTGAAAATTTGGGACGCATTTTTGAGGCACTTCCCGGTTAAATACAAAACAACTTGTTGTACAAGAAATTCCGCTAGATGTCACACTGCTCGAGATACTTCAAAATTCTTGAAAATCAGGGGGGAATTTTGTGATCGATTTTTGAGTAACTTCCAGATTAGCTAGATATTTGAAACTTGACACATTTGTCAGAACCTGGTTACAATGCAGAGCACGGGTCGAAATATTTCAAAAATTCTTTTGAAATTGGGAATTTTATGATTGTCTTTTAACTGGCGACCTAGGGCGTGAAATTTGACAAGTTTTTGCAGGCACGGTGACAAATATTTTCTACACCATTTCAAGTTGGAGTTTAGAAAGCGTCAATTGAATTTTAGAAGGCGTCAATTGGATTTTAGAATTCTCCATTGGATTTTAGAAAGCGTCAGTTGGACTTTAGAAAAGTTAATTGGATTTTAGAAAGCGTCAATTGGATTTTGGATCGCGTTATTTGGATCTTAGAAAGCGTCATTTGGATTTTAGAATAATCAATTGGCTTTTAGAAAGCGTCAATTTGAACTTGGATGGCGTTATTTGGATTTTAGAAAGCTTCAGTTGCATTTTAGAAAACCGAAAAAATTTAAATTCTTGCTTTATAAAATACAATTGATTGTAATTTTACACTTTCAAAATGGCGTAAATTGGATTTCAGAAAGCGTCAATTGGATTTTAGAAAACATGAATTGAAATTTTTTTAAGTTTTCTAAAATCCAATTGACGCTTTCTAAAATCCAATTGACGCTTTCTGAAATCCAATTGATAACTCTAAAATCCAATTAACGCTCTCCAAAATCCAACTGACAATTCTAAAATCCAATTAACGCTTTCTAAAATACAAATGACAATTCTAAAATCCAATTAACGCTTTCTAAAATCCAATTGACAATTGTAAAATCCAACTAACGCTTTCTAAAATCCAATTGACAATTGGAAAATCCAATTAACGCTTTCTAAAATCCAACCTGAAATGGTGTAGTAATCAAAATTGGGTTAGGTGGAACGCTGGTCGATTTGAAAATATATATATACGTAAAGTCGTAGTACGCCTGAGAAAGACCGTATAACGGGAAGCTAGTTTTGAAAAAATAAGGCTAAGCTTTAAAACTAAGGAATCACCAAAACTTAAAATACAATAATAAAAAGATGATAAAAAAATTTAAAAAACTACCTTTATATGAATGCTGTCAAAAAGCCGCAGCAAATTGGTCGTTCAACAAAGACATGGTTTCAGTGGTTTTGGGTTTGAAATTTTAGTCATACCAATTTCAATCAATTTTTGAGATTTGAAAATATAAAGGTGGAGTGCACGTTTCCAAACTAAGGCAAGCAATTTCTTAGAGTCTAAATGAAAGTTCGGATATCGACAAAACATTTAAAGTCTATTAATTGCCCTACACCTTTATATTTTCAAATCTCAAAAATTGATTACAATTGGTATGACTAAAATTTTAAAACCAAAAACACTGAAACCATGTCTTTGTTGAACGACCAATTTGCTGCGGCTTTTTGACAGCATTCATATAAAGGTTGTCTTTAAATTTTTTTTATCGTGCTATTTTGCTACCCTCTCTCTCTCTCAATTAAATGTGAAAATGCGTTCTTTCGCTACAATTTTTTTCAAAAACCGCTTTGTACCTAGGCATAATTATGCATTATTTGCAGCATACATACAAACGCTCCTATTGCTAGATATTTCGTCATGGTGACATAAAACTGTAGTTTCATCGACAACTTATCATCAAATGCTCTTTTTGCTCCAATTTAGTTTTTTTTCTATTTCTTTCATTTATTATTTATTGCTTTGGTTAACCGTAAACCATACGTTTTTGGAAATCGCCTGCTGACAACCAAAATTAGAAAAGGTGAAAATAAAAACAATATCAAGGCGAATTCATACATGGTGGTAACACGGCGAATTGGGCAATATTCGCTTCAGTTCGCCGTACGTAAAATGTCAAAGTGAAAGAGGATACAAAATATCAACAATCAAGTGTTTTCTTTTCAATTACAAACAATTGCTGTTAGAAAAGTAAATTTATTGCGTGTTTCGGCAATAAATGCTATAAAATATATACCATTTACTTAAACCGTGGTCATCGCGCACATTTCGTGGGTTTTATTATGTTTTGTGTAAATAATAAGTTGTTCATTAAACAATTGTTGCAGAGCGTGCTTTAGATCATTTTAGAGAATACAAAAGTACTGCACACTTTCGCAATTTGCTCTTTTTATTTTTGGCACAATTAAAACACAATTTTTCTTTTAAAATTCACAAAATATACAAGAAATAAAAAATGAAAAGTTTTCAATAAACGTAAATAAACGTGTTTCCGATTTCCTTTTAATGACAATTGCTGTATGCGAAAACAAGAAGAACTAGCAATCAGCTGTTCACTTGCGGGCACCAGTAATGAATTCGCCTTGACTTAAACCGTGGTCATTGCGCACATTTCGTGAGTTTTATTATGTTTTGTGTAAATAATAAGTTGTTCATTAAACAATTGTTGCAGAGCGTGCTTTAGATCATTTTAGAGAATACGAAAGTACTGCACACTTTCGCATTTTGCTTTTTTTATTTTTGGCACAATTAAAACACAACTTTTCTTTTAAAATTCACAAAATATACAAGAAATGAAAAATGAAGTTTTCAATAAACGTAAATAAACGTGTTTCCGATTTCCTTTTAATGACAATTGCTGTATGCGAAAACAAGCAATCAGCTTTTCACTTGCGGGCACCAGTAATGAATTCGCCTTGAACAATATCAAGCAAAAAATCGAATACGAAGAAAAGCGATTAAAAGAACATCCAAATGCTGTCAACAACAGAAACAGGCTACAGTTTCGAGAATTTATTATGCTGTTGAAAATGCAGGAAACTAATATTTTTGTTTCTTCTATTTTCATAATACCGTAGCATTAAACATCATAAATTTTCACATGCAATCCTTTTTATGTAGAGTAAGTACATATGTTTAATAAATTTTTATGTATAGCTTATACTAAAAATTGTTATTGAAAAACTAATTGATTTCCTTCGATTATTCTGAGACCACTCTGTATTATTTACAAAAACAAAAAGGTTTTAGAGGAGTTTTGAAGGCCAGTTGTGCAAAAAAAAACGAAAATATCATTCTTTTGATTGAGTTGACTACAGAGAAGATTGCAGATTATGATTTTTTTTGTAAGGGGAATCCGTATAATTATTTCCGAAGTTTTTACTTGTGAAGTTGTATATCGTTACTTTAATTCACAAATGTCCTAACTGCATACAAAAATTTATATGAGAAGCAAAAAACAAAAATTTTTTTACATTGAACGCATGCAAATATTGCTTAGTAAATTTGGAATATCTCCGTTATTATTGCTAGTAACTCCTTTAAATTTGTAGTGAATATGTAGTTTACTAAATCATAATTGAATATGTGAAAAAGTGGTTTTCGAAAAATGTGTTAATTAGGGCCTTTGTGAAGTAAGGTAACGATATGGACCATTGTGAATTCCTACGAGTGAAAAATCTTCGCCATTCTCTTGTACCTTGTCCGCCTTTCAAAAACTGTGACAGGCTGTCCAAATGTCACGAATGCCCAGAAATAGGAGGAGAGGGTTTGTTTTTGAACTCAAGCACATTGCCTGAATTGCCCTAAATGTGTTTCTTCATTGAATTTTATTTAATCAGGCCATTGAAAAAGCTGCTTTCCTCTAATATAAATTCAAAAAAGTTGTAAATAATGAAGGTAAGTATGTGCAGTGGTTTAATTAAACACGTACAACTTGAAAATAATGCAGACTTAAAAAATTGCTTGATTAATGAAAATTGAAACAAAGAATTAAAATCATCGAACATTCGCGACTTGTAGATATTGACAATGATATGGACCGAAGGTCGCTATATCTACATAAATATAACAAAATTGTAACAGGTCGATGTCGGCACTTAGCAGATATTTAAAAAAAATGTATATGGTAAATCAGTCATAGAACTCAAATCAACCCTTTTTAGAATTTTTGTCAGTCTGTCTGTTGCCGGCCAGTCTTTTTTTTGTGGTACCATCACTCGAAAACTTCTGAATGGAATTAATTAAATTTAAGACATCCCTTATTTCGATAACTCGACCGGTTTATGAGTTATCGACCAATATGTGGACCAGGGATGTCCAAAAATGTGATGGTACGTTAAGGGTACCACACAAAAGGAGCTAACGAGTGCTGTCATATGCAATGTGATCTATTCAAATATCTCAGCTGGCTTTGGAGATACCTGCTGGCTTTGGAGATACCTATATCCTAAAATGTGAGACGAAAAAATAGGAGGATGGGATATTATCTGCCCCGTCTATTCGTTATGAATATAACCACAATAATACCGCAATTCTGTAAGCTGTATCTAGTCACTAATAGAGACATTTCGTGGTCTATTTCAAATTTGGTATTCAGTAAGCTGCCTCACAGCTCTAGTCTCAAAAAAGAGTTACTAATTTTTGATCTGCTTGTAGGCAGGTCACAAGCGAAAATATTAAAGAATATTGGGTAAAAAGTTGGAAAAATTAAAAAAATAAATAAATTTAGGGATTAAAAGTATGTATATTTTTAAAAAAGTTAATTAAATTATATCGTCGACTAAGAGTGTAAACCTGCCAAGGACCAAAAAATATTTTCAGTAGAGGCAAAAAACCAAATTTAACGTGAACTTTCATGTTATAGTTTGAGGCCCATAGTTGCCTTGAAATATCTAAAACTAAATCATATTCGCTGACTTTGACTTAGACCCAGAAAGTAATACTCTAGAATAGAACAGTAACCAAGCGACAGAAGCTCCATATGTTGAATTTAGCAGCTTTTTTCATAAATTTTTTTTTTTTTGATATTTGTATATTTATTTTGAGACTTTTCTTTCGTTTGCCAACTGCAGAATCGGCTACTGCTTCGAACCGCATCAAAAAGTCGATTTGGCTAAGAACGGGATTTAGCAGGTTTACACTCTTAGCCGACGATATAAAAAATAAAAATTTACTCTCCGCGGACCGGCAC
Organism: Campiglossa producta; assembly: GCA_964058755.1. Classification (NCBI taxonomy): domain Eukaryota; kingdom Metazoa; phylum Arthropoda; class Insecta; order Diptera; family Tephritidae; genus Campiglossa; species Campiglossa producta. The sequence continues at coordinate 119,321,030 of CAXKVI010000002.1, forward strand.
TTGAACCTGTGACCTCTCGCGTGATAGTCCGAACGCTAACGTTTGGGCTACTTCGACACCTACAGCACGAATGCCAAATGCGTTACTTCAAATTTAGGCAATTTGTGTATTCACCCCACATCTCACCACTAACCTCAAATTCTTCTTGAACATACAAAACTTGGGATGAAGTTTGGAGAGATATGAAAAAGGAGTGGTACACATATCGCCTGGGGTTCCGGACCCCTTCCGAAATGTGCAAGGTAGTGCAATTTTTTGCCTGTGTCTGTGTAAAAAAAAAAATTTTGAACATGAAATAGCCCTTGCACAAAGTAAACTTTAGTTAAGTCATTTCCATTTTACAGTCAGTTTTTATTAAAAAAATTTTAATTTGGGCCCCCCGAAAATATTTTCTGGATACGCGCCTGATTGGGTCCACTAGCTTGAATTTTAACACAGATTTAATAGCTTTGAATTAAAAATGAAGTCTATGAATAATTGTGCTATTATCTCAGTGTAAGAATAAATCAACGCACAGAACAAAGAAACCATTCACAGTTTGCATATTTTAATAATTATTAAAAAGTGTGAAATATGCAACATGGAAAACTGACGCGTATATTTTCAGGCATTTCTCGTCATGCAGGCAGCTCTTTTGCGGTTTGCACAAGTTTCTATTTAAGAACATAGCATCCAACCAAAAACGCTTTGAGGTGCTATTAAAGTTGAGTGAAACTTTATTGTGGAGGCCAGTCAGCGATCTAAAAGCGACCAGCTTTATTCCATTATGAGTTGGACATTGTATGAAACCGGATTCAAATAACTACATACATTTACATACCTCAGCTGTGAGTTCTTTATCTTTCACCATTTTATTTAATTTGTAACTTTTTTCAATTTTATTATGTTGCCATTTGCTATTAAAAAGTTTCCTCCTTGTTTTATATGCTTCTTAATGCACTTTTAGTACTTTTAACATTTCCTTTGAAAGCTCAGTCACTGTCAACACATCAACGCCTCGAAATATTTCCTTAATAACAGTTTCACAAGATTGCTACAACAATGACGTGTTGTAGATGGTGCTGCAAGTCAAAAATAAGTAAGTAATTCTTCATGTAACACAATGTTATAGCACCTTATTGCAATGCAAATGCCCTTGTCTCGCTGCTGATATCGCCTCCTTCTTACTTATTCGGATTCGCGTTTTGATGACTACGGCCTTAATTGAACCATAGTTCGACTGTTCGTATAACATTAAAGAACAATAAACTTGTTAATAACTTTGGTTCGGTGTTGGTATTGTCTTGGTTACCTAGAAAAAAATAAAGACCTTAGCCATGTCCGTCCATGTCTGTATTTGTGTCTGTAATTATTAGAACAATTTGTTTTATCCAAGGTAAGAAACCGATCAAAATAAAGTTCCGATTTTGTAACGGGTTTCGGTTCCGGTCTGAATTTTTATAACTTTACTCCGGTGGTCATAATGGATTTTCTCTAATATAGTAATAGACCAGTAAGGAGGTCTTAGTTCGGCTAAACCGAACATTAAATACCCAGCGGTAGTTTTCATATGATTTTCGAAATTTGTCATTTTGGAAGTGGGCGTGGTTGGGAAGCGATTTCGTCCAAATACATCAGATATGCTCCATATATTATGCTAGTATACCTTGTACCAAATTGTTTTCAAATATGGCTCCCTGAAAAGTGGGCGGAGCCACGACTGCTTTTAAAAAATTATCAAAAAATCATAATAAAAGGACTAGGTTCATCATATTAAGCTATATCATTTTAGCCATTTTAGCTACCGAGATATGTCACTTTGTGAGATTTTCGAAATTTTCGATATCGAAAAAGTGGAAAAAGAAACCTACTTGGCCAGCGTAACTGTAATCTCTAATGAGGTGGAACAAACTAGAGAGATCGAAACCATGGATAATAAAATAAAATAAAATAAAAATAATTTCGATGAAAATTTCGCATTTGAAAATATAAATATAAGAACAAGGTAAGCCAATGTTATTGAATAGCGTGAGTCAAAGTATGTATATTGTATCCTTAAAGTAGAGCTATAACAAAAGAAAAGAAAATGGATATGATTGATTTATTAAAATATATCCCTATCTTTCTATAAAAACTTGAAAACAGTATCAAGTAAGAAATATCATTCTGACTTGTTATACTTAAGATTCATTTCTTTTGTTAAGTTCATTAAAAATAAAACTATGCGAATGCACCGAACTAAAAAACAAATTATCTGCAGCCTTGTTTTGCAAAATTATAAAAAATGTACTATTTCCAAAATATTTTAGTATATTCAATTAAAACACTACGAGGTAAGCTAATATTTAGATGGACATTTTTTCCTTTTTATTTCCGAACGAATAAAAAAAAAAAATTATGGCGGCGTTATACCAACAGGTTATCATAACCTCTAACGAGATTTTTAGCCGAGCTTCTCTTTCCAACTTGTGGTGTGTTGCTTTTGAGTTTTTCCTACAAGTTGGCGGGACCTGAAGTTTTTTGCCGACTCCGAACGGCACTTGAATTTTTTGCTGAGAAGCTTCTCATGGCAGAAATACACCCGGAGAGTTTGCAAAACTACTGCCGAGGGGCGACCCCGTTTAGAAAAATTATTTTTCTAAATAATTTTTGATGTTACTTTTGCCGGGCATCGAACCGCCACGACGTGGTGTAGAAGGCCGAACACTTAACCGCTGCCCCACGGCGGCCTCCACATGCTCACATGCCGAACGAATGCTCAAAGTCAAAACATAATTTATTTTCATTTTCACGGTATCGATTTTAACAACCAAAATTTTGGACTTATTCCCTTTTTCCACTGACACCCTTATCCATAAAGACGTATTTGTATTATATTAACAGGCTTTGTGAAAACATACACTTACATACTAAAATTAAATATTTACAAATTGTAAAAGATTAATTAATTTTGCAACTTTAATTTTGAGTTTTGTTGTAAAAGCTAGTTTTAATATCAACGTCAACTGTTCTGTCGTTTTTATCCATTTCAAATTGTGGGACTCATTCCCTTTATCCACCTCAATTAAATCTCCCAATTGGCAGCAACTTCCACCTATCTATTTGGTAAGTAATTATGCTTGCCCGTCACATTTGCCTTTCAAAAATAACAAACTCGTAATAGAATTTATTAAAATAAATTTCGACGCATGCCATTTCAGATTTTCTTTAAAGAAAGCTGTGAGCAAAGCATTTTATGAGACGCAATTTATCCCAATATAGAAGGACTTCATATTCATTTGCCACAATTTGTCTAAATGCGCATATTCATTACTTACGATTTTCATAGACTCTCACTCTCAGCACAAGCTGTAGCCTAATGCTGCGTTAGCCCCAATTTCCGCTACACAAAATATGCTAAATAAACAATTCAATTGCAATTTGCGTTTTCATTTATTTACTTTTCTTACTTTGTCCAATTTTTTTATTATAATTTATTTTTTATTTGTAGTTTAATTTTCCCTTGCCCTAGTTCGTTGTAAATTAGATAAGCAACAGTTTCACCTGCTACCCTTGAGGTCATGGCGAAGTCAGCCTAAGCATTTGTTGCTTTGCATTCAGCTGTGCGCGCTAGACATTTTTCATTCATATAATTTTGGCCCATCATTTTACAACACTTCATACGTGGGTAAGCTATGTGCTACCATAATCTCATAATAACAAATTTCTTCCGTACAATTACGAAAAACTCTTCGACCGGAAGTGAAGCATGCGCATTTTACGTTGCCAACAGCCATTGCCCTTGTCGATAAGTACTTTCGTTCCATTTGAGTGCTTAGGAAAAGGTATACAAACGCCCACATCTCAGCATGAACTGCTGTTTGGAAAAATGAGGTATGTTAACTTGTAAATAGCCGATGTCCTAGTAGATTATCAACTTCTTACATCCAACCAAATACTGGTAACATGAGTATAAGGTGTGTGGTGTTACAGAAATAGCGAAAAAAGCCGTGAGTAGCAAGTATTAGTGAAGTTTGATGTGTAAAGATGTGTATTCTACACAAAACTTCATTTTATTATAAGTATTTTTTGGTTTTTCCCATGACATTTCTTTTATTTCTTTCTTTTGATATCGATTTTATAAAAGACTCCTATAAGCGAAATATATAGCTCATAGAACCGTAGCATGATGAATCATAAATGACTTATGGGTGAGTCATAAATGACTCATGGATGAGTCATGAATGATTAATAAATTAATCATAAACTACTTATGGGTCCTTTGCCTTGGTTTCTTTTCCTACAATTTTCCTGTCATTTCCTTTCCTATCCTTTTTCTTTCTTTACTTTTATTTCCTAATCTTCTGTTTTGTGTTTTTTTTATTTTCTTTTCTTTTTTTCTTTTCTTTTCTTTTCTTTTCTTTTCTTTTCTTTTCTTTTCTTTTCTTTTCTTTTCTTTTCTTTTCTTTTCTTTTCTTTTCTTTTCTTTTCTTTTCTTTTCTTTTCTTTTCTTTTCTTTTCTTTTCTTTTCTTTTCTTTTCTTTTCTTTTCTTTTCGCTTTCCCCGCCCTCATTTTTTCTTCTTTTTATCTTCTTTCATTCCCCTTCTTCTCCTTGCCCTACCTTTCCTTTCCTTACCTTTCCTTAATATTGCTTTCCTTTCGACTTATTTTCTTTCCTTTCCCTTCCTTTCATTTCCTTTCCCTCCCTTCCACTTCCTTTCCTTTCCTTCCCCTTTCTTTTCTCCTTGTTTCTTAAATTTCCTTTCCTATGTATGTAGGTACATATTTTATTTTTATAATAAAAACAAAACAAGCCACCTACTTTAAATCATGTCTCAGGGAGTGATCGCCTTTGTGTTTGCATTTAGTATTTAAACACGATTAACAAAGCTCCAGCAAAGCACTTAGATATACCTTACATATTACTCCTACATCTTACACCTTACATCTTACCCCTTACACCCTACACTCTACACCCTACAGCCTGTACCCTACGCTCTAAAGCGTACAACCTACACACTACAGCATACACCCTACACCTTACACCCTACATCTTACCCCTTACACCCTACAGCCTACACTCTACACCCTACATTTCCTTTCATTTCCTTTCCCTCCCTTCCACTTCCTTTCCTTTCCTTCCCCTTTCTTTCCTCCTTGTTTCTTAAATTTCCTTTCCTATGTATGTAGGTACATATTTTATTTTTATAATAAAAACAAAACAAGCCACCTACTTTAAATCATGTCTCAGGGAGTGATCGCCTTTGTGTTTGCATTTAGTATTTAAACACGATTAACAAAGCTCGAGCAAAGCACTTAGATATACCTTACATATTACTCCTACATCTTACACCTTACATCTTACCCCTTACACCCTACACCCTACACTCTACACCCTACAGCCTGTACCCCACGCCCTAAAGCGTACAACCTACACACTACAACATACACCCTACTACCTACAGCACCACCCTACAGCGTACATATTACGTTTAACTTTCTTGCTTTTTCTTTCATTTTAGGTAAATGCAACCCTGCAGATAACTGTGAAAAAATTACAGCTTCAGTTGAAAAGAAAATTTTGCCGATTGCGCATTTTTTTTACTTGTGTTAAAAAAATTTGTTTAAATTGTATAATTCTTTTTCATATATTGACCGTGGTGAAGTGCGAAAATATATACTACAGTAAAATTAAAATAATTATATTGGTCTTGGACTTGGACAACTTGGTGTTCATTTCAGGGCTGAAAATTAACGTTAAATTTATCAAAAAACAAAAAAAACTTTTGATTTCGTTTCGTTTATCAATAAAATTAACGTTATTTGTTCAACGAAAAAATTTAACGTTATTTTTGAAAACAATAAAAAATTATCAGAACAAATTTCTTTTCGTTATTCAATATTATTTCGGGTCGCAAAAGAGAGGGCGAAATAGTGCGATAATGCTTTGCTGCTGATATAAGCATAAGGCACGTTCCCGCAGCGTTCACAATGCGATTCCTCTTCAAAAGAACTCCGGTGGAGTTCGGATCGTGCTATTTCAAAAATTCTTTAACTTTCTGGCAACCTAGGGACATGAAACTTAGCACATACATAGTTTAGGTCACGATGACAATATATTTTGCAGAAATCAAAATTACGAGAGCACTTCATGTACAATGACGCAGTTATCGTCGAAGGAAGTGCAAAACCACGTAAATAATATCTTTTATGATGCTTGGTTTTGCAGAGTCACCGACGATGTGAAGCGGAATCCTCACATAACCCAGTTCCATTTCATGTAATTAGCGAACATGGAGCAGAGTTTCCGTAATGGCTTGTTACTCCTTCTTTTTTCAACATACCTAACCACTGGTAAAACTGGCGTATTCAATGTTGATGCAAAAAAAAGAAAGTTAAAATTTCTATGGAACTTTTAACTTACAACATAAATTTACCGGGCTTAAAGCGCAAGTGGCGTAATTCCACCTTTTATTGAACTGTTATATTAAAGGTTTTGTGTTTCAACCTATAGGCTTGATTTCACAATATACCCTTGATTTCACAAACTAGTTCTGCTATTTATTCTGTTGCTATGGGAGCTAGGAGTTGCCCCGTTAAAACACGTTTTCCCTCAAATAGTGTCATTGCTAACTAAAAGAAACCCACAACTGGACTAACGCCACTTATGCTATCAATTATACCAAATACTCCACGATCCTATAAATGTACTCGTAGAGCGCTGTAGGAGTTAAGTGCTCGGCCTACTACACCAAGTCGTTTCATATCAATGCCCGGCAAAAACCAACAACAAAAATTATTTAGAAAATAAATTTTCTAAACGGGGTCGCCCCTCGGCAGTAGTTTGGCAAACTCTCCGGGTGTGTTTCTGCCATGAGAAGCTTCTTAGCAAAAACTCATTTGCTTTGCAAGTACCGTTGCTTTGCAAGTTCAAACTTGTAGGAAAATAAATCACTTCCTCACTTGCTTTTGAGGTAGTGACATTTTTTTTTTTTCAATTTCGATCGAGTCGAGTGTGACGACATTAAAATCGAGAGTTTTTAAGTGAGTGCGGACTTCCAAGTCCATTTAGTACTTAGTAACTACCAAAAATATTTTTTTGTATTCCTTAACTTATTATTTTCCGACCCAGCCTAGTGTACATATCTGAGCAAAATGAATTGACGTTAACGAAAAAAAAAATTTTTGTTATTTTTTGATATTTTTTGATTTGATCATCAACGAAAAAAAATTTTTACTGATAATTATTGAAACGAAATATTTTTTTGATATTTTTTTTTGATAATTAACAAAACGAAAATATTTCGTTTATATCGTTGTGCAGCCCTGGTTCATTTGCCATAGGATTTCGTCCATAAATCAGGAAAACTGCTACGATTGGAGCTCCACAAATCACAAAACACTAAGGCAAGTAAATAGGACAGTTGTGTATTGGTAAATAATAGTTTTATAGTGTTACAAAATGCATAGATGGAATTTTAGAAATTGCATGAGCAAAGAAAAACAGGGGTATGGACAAATGGTTAAAAAATATGAAAAGCTTTGAGAACTTGCTCAAGCAAGCTCGACCAATCTAGCAAGTGAAACTGATGCAGGTCGTATGGGCTTCGAATCTACAGTGAAACCCGCTTAAGGTTAGGTTCAAGGCCCGTTGTGAAACCACCAACGCTAGGAAAGTCAGTCCCGGGACCCGGCCATATGAAAAATCCCTGAGTTGTTGGGATTCTCCTAACCCGTTTAAGTACCCAACATTTTTTTGCACTCTGTGTTTTGTAAGAAATGAGAGGAACATCCCCCTCTTAAGAAACTCCCGGCTTTATTACCCGCTTAAGTGAATCAATTTTTCGAGCGCCAATTTCCATTCCTCATATAATATTCCCCTCTTAAGTACCTACTTGGTACTTTCATACTTGAAGCTCAATGTTTGTCAAAGTGAATTTAAGGTGAAAATGGATACATATATACATATGTACCTACTAATGTAACTACATCTCATTTTTCATATCTTCTCTCAAGTAGCCGAATGAGGGTACATAAGCGGGTTCTTTTAAGTGCACAACCCGCTTTAGTACCTCAAAAGGGTGACAATTTTTCTCGGGGTACCTAAGCGGGGTTTACTGTAGTTGTAGTTGTAGTGAGGGCCCACTCTCTGAAGAGGAAGAGTAAGTTGTAAATAATGAATTTATGAAGGAAGAGCTAGGTGTCCAAAGTGATGAGGTAGCTGCGTGCTTTGAAGTCAAGTCATGGGCAATGACTTTCAATATTCCTAATAATGCAGTCGACGGGATACTTAGTATTGTGAGGAAATTGAGAGTGCTCGACTTACCACTTTGCGCAAAGACTCTTGTTGACACCCAAAGAAAGAAGGTTGAAATTAAATACATCCAAATAGGAGAATTTTTATATATAAATATGAAGGACCTACATTGTAGGTATTCAACAATATTTTCTCAGAAAAATTCGATTATCTTCATACATGATCAAAGTGAAATACTTATTGTTATAGGTGTCGATGGATATCAAATTCATTAATAGTTCGAATCATGTTTTGTGGCCAATTTAAGGATCCATTGTTGGTTTTTAGAGAAGATCTCCCATTTTTATTGGATGCCCGAAAACATCGACGAGCTCATGGAATACTTTTGCAAAGAGGTGCAAACATTGAGGGAGAACCACAGATGGTCAATACGGTTGTCCAAAATGCTGTCAGGAGGGGACATGTAGGGATAGAAGTGTCGGTTTCGAGAACTGACAACCTTGAGTTCCGGGACAAAATCAGCTTATTAGAGAAAACTCATTTTGGAATGGTTTCACAATTTCCCCTGGATAGTATGCATTTAGTAGAGCTAGGTGTAGCAAAAAAGTTATTGAGACTTATTATAAAAAAGGTAACATTATAAAAATGAATGAAAAACTCGATTTTCTTGCAAAATGTGGTCCAACTGAATTTGGCAGAATAACCAGAAACTTTGGCGAAGTACATAATTGGAAGGCAACCAAGTTTCGTCAATTTTTATTGTACAGTGCAGTTTTTGTTTTGAAAGATTGCGTGTGATTATGTGATTGTGTTTAGACTTTTTCTTCTAACAGGTCGGATAATAAGACTTGAATATTGCTCAGAAAATGCTACAAGACTTCGTTTACTATTTTGGTACATTGTTCGGCGATGAATTAATAAGTTTTAATCTTCACAGCTTACTCCATTTGACAGACTGTTTAAAACAGTACGGACCCCAAGATACCTTTTCAGCATACAGGTTCGAGAACCATATGCAATTTTTGAAAGGCATATGATATAAGCTATTTTTAAGGCTTGATGAGAGGCGTGGTCAGGGTAGTGAATCTAAAGTTTTGCCGAAATTGAGATCTTTTAATATATACTGCAAAAAAAGGACTGCTTAAGGTTTTGTCGAGGAATAGGCCAAGTAAAAGTTTCTAAGACGGTGCCTGGTACTGAACAAAGATTTGTTTGTCAGTTGTTTGAAGTACAAGAGAACTGATTCACTGTTCTCTTGAGTCACAGTCTATTTTAGGAACCGTACTAGCAAGCCAGTTAACAAACTACACAGTAAAAGTTACGAGAGAGCAATTGAATATAAGTACTTCTGCATTCCTAACCGAGGCAAATACATCCTTGTACCCCTTCTGCATCAAATCTTTAATTAATTTTCTAACTAAACTCTAAATTCCTTAATTTCATTAAAAGTCTCTAAATACATTCACCTCAAATTTTATATTACAGATCCACCAAAACCATGACAGGGCGAATCCCACAAAAACAATATGTTCATACCGAGGAAAAAGTTACAGTGCATGATTGCCACGAAGATCAAGAAACCAGCCCTGAACACTTCGTGGAGGTTCTACAAATAATAAGGGCGATACAAACAAAATTAAATTTGTTGTAGCATCGGCTTAACACCCAAATGTTGACAAAAGCAGATTTTGCTGCGCGCACCAAGATAATGTGCGAAACGAAAGTTATTATCAAGAAGCTGGATGTGTCTCTTGGTCGAATTACGGGTGAGAGGCGCGACCCACTAAGCAAAGCTCTCTTCCACTCAAGTCTGTAGTGGCGATTTACGAAGTGGAAGAGAAGCTTGAGCAACCACAATATGCGCAAGCAAAGGTAATAGATTTAAAAAATTATAGTAATTATCATATAAATGATTATTAATTTATATTTTCCAGACTTCCTACCTACAGAAAAAAGGGTATTTCTTACGAAGTGGAACCTGTAATGAAAAAAGTTTTCAAGGATGAGGTGCTGACAGAGTTTAATTATGATGGGATTATAAACAAACGCAGTCTGGGCAGTCTCGACATAATGGCTAAACGGTAGGTATATTTAAATTGAAATTTTTAGCTTGTTATAAATATAGGTATCACCTGCATTTTAATGCGGAAACTTAATTTGAACATACAAATTAAGCAAACATATGTTTAGGACAGTGTTATTAAAGTTTATATTTATTCTTAGGCGTTTTCAAGCACCACGACTCGAAGAAATTTGTGTCAGAATGCAGAACCAGCATATAACACAGCCACAATCGGCATAAGCAAAAGTCGTTTTTAAAGAAAAAAAAGGACATTGGAACAATCGCAATAAACTCCACGTCGAACTTTAATCCCCCTGCGACACGCTATAGACGTTTCCAATCGGAGCCAGATTTTGCATGTGATACAAATTTAAGCCATATATCTCAAAAACTGAGGGACTAGTTTGCGTTCAAAGAGACAGACAGACATGTCTATATCCACTCAGTTCGTTATCCTGATAATTTCGGTATACTTATTGATGGGTCCATCTCCTCTTCTTCTCATATTTACAAACATCGTACCAAAGTTATAATACTATTTCATGTTCATGAAAGGTATAAAAAGTAAAGCAACAATTTAAAGTTTAAAATCAATTCAGGCGGGGCGTATGAGTAACCTTTTCGTGCATTTTGAGCACCTTTCTTTTAACTTTTGTATTGCTTGTTTAATGATGTCTGTTATGGTTGGAGAAAAGGGGAAGATATTTTCGTACACGTAACGGCTGTTTGCGTTCGTAAATGAGAGAATGGACTGAGTGCTGCTGTGTGCTGTACAGTGGCTCAGAACGCGGAAAAGGAATAGTATTTATGTAACTTGAAATGTGATATTATTGTTTATTTGTATTTCCAAGCTATCACCAAACCGGCTCGACCGATGTCGATGAAATTTGGTACGTAGATAGTGTACGACATTTCAAAGGTGATCGCCCAATGCACGCTTTCTTTGCTGGCTTTGCCTCGAGAAATGTCAAAACTCTTTTGAACTCTACTGAAATATATGAAAGTTGGCCCAGTGGCAGCTTTACCTTGCTTGCTTGAAGCGCTTGAAAGCGTCGAATAGCCCAAATCTCTATTTGACAGCGTTTTACACGCTTCACTATTTGTCTTGTTGTTGTTTTGTTTGTCTCATCCTGAATTTTTGACAGATTTTGAAGCTTCTATTTGACCATAGAAGCCTTCAAAGAAAAGCAAGGTAAGCCTGGGTAAGCAAGGCAAGCAAATCAAGCCTGCATTGGGTCATCACTTTAGGAATGTATTTTAGGTATGAAATTCAAAATGGTTATCAAAGTAAAGGTATTTTATGATGGGCCCGACACGTCAAACATACAGGGTTAACCCAAATCAGAAATTAAACTTGTACGTTTTTGTTAAGTTTTCCAAAATCCCTGAGTTAAAAAACACGTGCAAGTGTGCAGCAGCGATTGGCAATTTTGAAATATCTCAGTTATCAGGCAAATATTTTTCGAATATTAGTGCAATTTCCTACAACCAAATATATCACACAACATTTTAATATTTAAATATCGTACCACTGTAAAGTACAGGTAATACATACTAAAATGAAGGAAAGTGTGATTGTGCTCATAGGTATTCAATTTATGTTTCCAGTTTAACGAAACATATCCGTTTCGCTGGTGAGCTTAAGTGCGAACATTACGCACTTGTGGGGCACTTCCTGGCCAATATGGCACTTTTACCATTCACTTTACTCATTTCACCTTTTACGCCAACATTTTACGCTTCAGATAAAAGTAAATTAAATTTTTATTTTTATTACCTCTTACGAAAATATTTTTATTGAAACTTACTGAAAGCAATTTGCATATACTTACGTACTTACATATACAGACGAATATTTATATATGAAAGTACATACATGTACGTATGCAGACGTAGGCATATGAAAATATGCAAGTATGAATGGTAGGTATATTTGTCTGACTCAAAGTACAATATTTAACCTACATTATATAAAATAAGCTACCCTTTGATGTCTCAAAAAGGTTGTATTGAGTAAGTGGCGTAGTAAGCATTGCAGACTGTACCTGGACGCATCGGTTTTGTTGGATGTCCATGCCTACCAACTGCAGGCTCACATTATGTTCATACTAATATTTGTATGCAGAATTGGTCATATATGTATGTACATATGTAAGTATGTAGTTTACTTTGTGGAGTTTCTGTGCATTCACTTAAGTGGCTATTATGACCGCCAAAAGCACCGCTACCATTGTGTATAACATAAAGTGTGAAATGTAGCTTTGACAGAAATGTCAAAGCACACTTCAACGTCAAATCACAATTGTCAAAACACACATCCATGTCAAAAATCTGGGTTGCTGTTGTGGTTTCTGCAAACCAGGGTTTTGTGCAGGACCGCAAAACAATGAGACAGGGTTCTTGTTTGCAAAAAAGTGTTGTTGTGTTGCACAACTTTTTCATTCCAATTTGTAGGGAAATTTTTAAGCGAATCTTTAAACTTACACTTTTATTTGCAAAAAATACAAAACTTAAAACGATTAAATTTTATTTATTTTACAGGAAAAAGTTTAATGTTCGAAATAAGAAACCAGGAAATGAGAACACAATTTTTTTAGATAGATTGTTTTCAATTTATAAACCAAGTACCTATCAAAATTAAGGCCGTGGAATTTCGCCAGCATAATGCAATTGGCCTGTCGTGACATGTTGTTACCAGTTTCAATTTTTTTGTTGCCTTTTGCAGTACGTTTTTAAATCTTTACAAATTCTAAGAAGTAGCAAATAATTTCTGAAAAGAGAGTGCTACAAGTTCAAAATGTAAAATAAACTTTATAAATTACAACTCTAAAGGCTGGTTTTCATTAGGTCAAAAGGTGTCAAATTTCATCGACTTTATCAAGATTCGGTTGCTTATTTGGTATTTGTCTACTTAAGCTGTCAACTGCTAATAAATTAGCTAAAATTATGGGAGGGGGCTCAAAAGGCGGACTTTGGCCTCAGGATCACGAATCCGGAAGCGCTTTTTTAATATTTTGCTTCTCTGAGGAGATATTTGCAATCCAAGTTTCAAGTTTTCATGTGGTTGTTGTATTTACATTAGACTGCGCCTAAAAACGTCAAAAAAAGTGCGTACCGTGGCACGGTTCAGGCAACACCCCGGACTTGGGATGGCGTAGCCCAGGTTATAAGGGCGGCCGAAGGCCGTCAGCTCAGAAAGATGTTCTGCACATAAATACCATGGATTCCGCCCCAATTTTGGTATGGAACCCGGGTAAATTTTCGGTTTTTTGACCATAACTTTTCACTGAAACCCCTTCTAGCCCCTTCCATAATTTTAGCTAATATATTAGCAGTTGACAGCTAAAGTAGATAATTACCGCATTTTTCGATAAAGAAAGATAGAAATTATCATAATTTTACCTAATGAAAACCAGACTTAAGAAGTTTTCAACTATTATTTTTCACCTTATTTTATAAATTTAGAGAACTATTACCCCTTTATTTACTACTAATTTTTTTTACGAAATCGAATGCAACTCGGCGCTAAATGATACTATTTTCCAAAAAAGCAACTCTGATCATCAGGTGTTAAACTCACTTTGAAAATTTGACTTTTATGCAGAAGATTCCACACTTGTACTGATACACAATGACCGCTACCAACTAACATGTTAGCACCAACGCAACCAGCAACAATTACACAGAAGCATTATTGCCTGGTTGAAGCTTGGCACTCTTTTAACAGCGTTCACATATTAAAAATATTGGCATAATGTTGTAACAACATTGATGCACCGTATGCGTTGCTGACGTAAAAATTTAATTTTCCTTTAACATCCCAACTCATCTTCTTCCTTTTAAAATATATTTCGTAAACTATGTCGTACTCAAATGTATACGAATGTATGAGAACAAAAAAAAAATTTATTTTACAGCGGATGTCCTTTGAGTGCAGTTCATCTTAATTGAAAGAATTAATCGTTCTCAAAGTGCGGCCTAGTTAGACCCCATGGCCACAGATGGGCCAACTGTGAACTGCTATGAGGTCTGTACTCCTTTTTATTCCAGATAAACTGGCTCGAATCTTTTCCTGTGATCAATATATTTTGCTATAGTGTGTTGATACTTCCGTGGGATCTTTTCATTTTATATTTATTTATACAAATTTTTGAATTCCAATATGTTGTCTATGCCATATGTTTACTATAGAATATAGTCGGACGGAAAGGGCTCTCTAGCTGGAACAACCCCACAATAGACCTTTGGTTCCCTTAGGTGGTTCAGATTTTTAATGAAGGCTTCCTCTTAGGTGTGAACCAGCATTTATCACTTTGGAATTTTAGACCTAGAATTTCATATTAGAGGCCTGAACAAGTACTATAACAACCGTACGGATATGTTCTCTAGAGAGATCAAGAGGACCTTCTCGGTGCCATTTCGGGATCAACTCGAAGGCTTTTGTCGATTTTTGCAAAATTATTATAGGCCAATTTCGAGGTTTCATACGGAACATTTCTAAACTATTTTCGAATCATGAAAATATTGCTTTAGAAATTGCAAGAAGTCCGATCTGATAGCATGCGGGACATTTCAGTCCATGACCCTTCGGGATATGTTATCATGATCATTATTTTGCCAAACTGGCTTTGCTTTAGGAGCATAATGCATATTTTGGGAACATATAAATATCGTATCGATGCCAGTTACTTATCCGTATAGATATCTGTTCTAAAATAAATACAGTTGACAACCGTAGATACCGTCGCTTAGAAACCACTCTACAAAAATCTTTGGATTATTTGTTCCAATTTTTTGATATTGGAGTACTCCAATAGTAATCCTTTGTATACCTCATCGGATCACCTTCAGCTTTTTGAAAGCCGATCATTGCTCGTGGCTTATCGACAAAAATCACGACACTATCGCTCTGACAGCATATACTCCAAGAAGTAACAACATTGGAGTACATTGCAAAGTAGACAGTAAGTAGTTACTCCAAAGAGTAATAACATTGGAGTAGTTTGCAAGGTGCTCTGCCAGTAGATACTCCAAGGAGTAGCAGAAACAAAGCGAAGGTTGGAGTAGGTGGTCTATTCCTAGGACATGGCAATGTTAATTGGAGCACAATTTTTATATGAAAAATGATTACATTTGGCGTACTCTGATGCTCCAATTGGAGTACTCTTTGGATAGGAAATAGAGTACTCTCGATTTTTGCAGGGCAGTTACAGCCTTTATTTGGTCGAATCCGAATAAATTTCTCTTCGAAATTTGTCCGCCTTAATTGTATCTAGGGCTTCCATAGGCGCTGCTGTTACATGCATAGAGGCAAAGCCTTTAAGCATATTTATTGAAAATTAGATGCTTAAATCTGCACCCAAGTTACAATGTATTAAATGGAACCCACGTAATTTTCCACTTATGTACGCCAATTTCACCAACATCCTGAAACTATGTAGGCTTAGTTATTTCGCTGTGTACTTAATCGCTATTTTTGTTTGTCTACAAACCGCTAATGATTTTGTTCGCAACTTCTGGGAGCGCGATTCATTATAGCATATATATACCGTTTTTCTGAAACAATAAGCCAATTGAAATTATGATTATCCTACTAAAACAATTCCTAAATTACAATGAAGAAAAGAGGAGCAGCACAAGCAGCTTCGAATGTACAATGAACAACTTAAAACAAAATAAATTGCGTAGCTGTAAAAGTTATCGTCTTCATTTCATATGCACGTCATGTGTTTTATGTTCAAAGTATTCTTTCGTTATTGTTGCTGTTTTGCCATTATATTTGCTTTGTCTAACTTTTTAATAGCCCAATGGGAGTTATAAATTCACATTTAAATTATATTTTAAACCCAAAAATATATTTATGTGAATTGAATTATGTCTGTAAGTATGTAACTTTGTAGCAACTATAATTTAGATAACACTTGCACATCGTAAATCTCATTTTAAGAGTAGATAATGTAATTAGTTTATACGAGGGAAAGTGTAGCCAGCATACGTAGAAATAATTTCAAAAAGAACCTTAACGAGAGTATGATAAAATAAATAATTTATTTGTACAAAACATATTAATTTATATTTTAGTATTGTGTAGGTAGATTTAATAGATACTCAAATAATAAATTTTCTTTAAGCTTATTTAATTTTAAACAAAATGTATCTTAACCTATTTCTTATCGGCTCAATAGTAATAACGCTATATCCAATTTAAAAATCTGTTACAGCTAGATTTATCATATCGATTGTGTACAGCAAGTCAGTCGAAAAGTTGATACATAAAACCCACAGCAATATTCGTATGGATTTGACATCAAAAACACTTGTTGATTGTGAATATCGATATACCAAATGTAGCTATATATTCATACTAAAATGGTTATAACATTCGTATTTCTGAATTGATTTGCAAATATCTTTGACCAATATGATTTGGAATTCATTGAGCTTTGACATCGTATCAAAATAAAATGAAAAAGGTTATTAGTTTTCGCTGTATATCAATACATACTACGAGGTGATTTGAACTTGTGCTCTATTTCTCTCATAAATCTGCTAATAGCTTCTAACCTGGTCATCTGATTGAAAACCTTTATATGACGGATTTAAAGAGCTATCGAAGACCTTTGATGCGGTGAGTAAAGGGGTTCGATCGGATAAGCAAAGCTGGAGATTTTTCGTCAAATACAAAAATGGTGTTTTTTACTTTCTTAAAAACGATTGAAAAAAATCTATTCGAAAATGCATCTGAAATTGAGATTAGCTAAAAATGTTTGTTACGTATATATTATATACGTATGTAGTAGATTCAGACGCCCTGTCTAAATGTGAACTCACTGTCCCCTTTTACAACTCTCCTTCCTATCTTTCTTCGCCTTCACACTATCTCCCTCCCGTTTTCTCTTTATTCCTCTTTCCTTCTACCATGTCCCTCTTCCTGCATATCCCATTAGTATTCTACCGTCCTATTTAAGAATGTGGGTATCTACTTATTTTTTCGAAAATTAGTTATTTATATAGGTGTACTCGTCTTGAAAATCCGAGTTTATTCATGCAAAAATATTTTGTAATTTGCCAATGAATATAAAGTTATTGCTAAATTAAATTCTGTGTTTTGCAGTATCTACGTAAATTTTCCAAAAATCCTATAAAAAAATGTGGGTATCTTTCGCCGTATCCATACTTTTAATAGGAAACCAAGTGAAACAAGGCTGGTTTCCTATTCAAAAAGGACGTATCTGCTCTGTCATTTGTAGATACTGCGTTATTAAAAAGTTTTCTCAGACTTTTCATGATAGGTTTCCTACTATTTTACATACAAAATATGCAGTATCTGGTTTTCAAACAAATTTTGAGTTGAATGAATTTAGCATCTGCATTTCGCATACACAGAAGCCGAAATCGATGTTTTTTTTTTTTTGCATAAATAGAAAGATCTGACTGTGATCTTTCTAAAATTGTTACTTTTGATTTCAAAACTAATATGAGCTGAAAAATGCAGATACAAACACGTTTTGTTCAATATTTCGATTTGAGCTAGAATGTAGATACCCACATTCTTAAATAGGACGGCAGTATTGGCCCCTGTTAATTTAGGCATAATTCTACCCACCTACCCTGGTTCCCTGGTCCACTTCGTGGAAGTCAGAAAGTGTGAATATAAACCATTCTCCTTAATCATATTTCGTTATTTCTGAATTTAAGAAGTTAACTTCTTTCACGTGTACTGGCTACACGCAGTTTTTTGTTTTTATACCTTTCATAAAGATGAAGTGGTATTATAACTTTGGTCCGATGTTTGTAAGTACGAAAAGAAGAAGAGATGGACCCATCAAAAGTATACCGAAATGATCAGGATGACGAGATGAGTTGATTTAACCATGTCCGTCTGTCCGTCGTCTGTTTGAACGCAAACTAGTCCCTCAGTTTTTGAGATATTTTGGTATTAGGAATCATTTGTCGGAACCAGCAAGTTCGGACCGATATTATATATAGCTCCCATACAATCGATTGTTCCGATAAACGGATTTTGGGCTATAACTCATGTTATTAAATAGGTAGGGCCGTGAAATTTTGTAAGTATTACTATTTTTATATGCGAAATATTGATGTTGAAAATCATTGAGATGGGATAAATATTTCACATAGCTCCCATACAAGCGATTGTTCCGATAAACGGATTTTGGTAGATAACTCCTGTAATTATATAGGTAGGAACGTGAAATTTCGTAAATATTGCTATTTCAGAATGTGGAATGCCGATGTTAAAAATCAATGCAATTGGACCAATATAACATATCGCCCCCATATAATCGATAGTTCCCATAATTTCGGTATGACACATGCTGTACAAACAGTGAAAATCGTGACGTTTATTCATGAAAAGTATATATAGGCTTCGGCACAGCCGAAGACAGCTTTCATATTTATTTAAAAAGTTTTGTACAACTACCCTCGTGAAGGGTGGAGACCCTGCCGCGGTACGAGGGCTTAAGTCGATAGCCACAGGGCTACGCTGCCCTTGTGATCATAGCTCCGTACGGCACTTCATCACGAGAGCAGCCAGCCTAGCCTCTCTGGCGCGACGACAAAGATCTTCCCCCTCCCAATCCAGGGTGTTATGCGAACCCGTGCCCATTGGACGTTTGCAGCCGGGAGGCAAATCGTGGCTGTATTTGAACGGAGCCTCTCTGACACCGGGTCGCCTCAGAGAGTAAGCATGGCCTTACCGCGGTACGGGGCTCTGCCGCGGCGGACGACACATTTTCCCCTACTCTTCCCTTGACCCTAAGCTGGCCTTGTCCGGCGATGGGTCGTACGAACAAGATGAACTCGAATAACCTGAATAAAAACGAAAAATCTAAAAAACAAACAACGCCAAATTTCACTCCACAGCAAAGGAGAGCTATGGAGGAGCAGGCGAGGAAGCAACAACAACGCCGGAGGACAACCTCCGTTCCACAATCAAGGGGGGGATCGACAGCGATGGCAACTACGAGTCGGTCAACCAACCCTCTATCGAATAAGATTGACTTGATGGGAGCTAGCACCAGTGCGGTTGCCAACGCAGCTAAGCGGACAACGGCGGATGCTAAACTCCCATCAACCGCTGATATGAAAACCAGTATCTTTACGTCTGTGGCAGCGGTCTCACGACCTGGCCTCGGAGTCTCGAAGGAGGAGGAAGCTGCAACTGAGATGTCGGCAAGGAGAGCGACCGCGATGGCAACTACGGGTCCGCACTCCAGGGAGACATCTCCACGCCGCTTCACATACCACGAGAAAAGATTGGCTGCAAAGATCCTGAAGGGGTACCGCAGGAATCACTGTCACCGAATTCCAGTAAATCTGTAGAGCTAGCGAAAGCTGTGATACCGGATTTCCAAAATTCTTACATGCCAAAGAGGTTAAAAGTTAACCCTTTCAAGCGCCAGAGATCGGATCTGGAGTTAATTCC
This sequence comes from Campiglossa producta, assembly GCA_964058755.1. Taxonomy (NCBI): domain Eukaryota; kingdom Metazoa; phylum Arthropoda; class Insecta; order Diptera; family Tephritidae; genus Campiglossa; species Campiglossa producta. The sequence continues at coordinate 119,340,759 of CAXKVI010000002.1, forward strand.
CCCTCCCAAGCGGCATCAGAATACCTCTGGAGCGGGCAAACTAAGCTTTGCTTAGGTAACCAAGGACAGGATCCTTATAGGCGTCCTTGACCGAGGCAATGACCGTCTGGCCATCCCCAAGGACCGGTGGCGTTACGTGCGAAATGAACTCGGCAACATTCTTCTCAACGTTGCTCCGGAGTTTCCGGGTAGTTCGGCGCGAGTAACAGATGCGGGTTGGCACCAGGGTCAGATTAAATTACTCGCATGCGAGGATGCAAAAACCGTAGCACTGTACAAGGTAGCAGCTGCTAAACTGGGTGAAGTCTACAAGGGCGCAAAGATAGAGGTCGTCGACTGGAAGGACATTCCAGCTCGTCCAAGGGCAAGGGCGTGGATTCCGGCCATCCCTGACGAACCCGAGAGAATACTCGGGATGCTACGGCTAATGAATCCGTCCCTCCCAACGCATGACTGGAGTGTCAATCTGGTCGGGGATGCGGTAGAGCCCGACAGACAGGTGGTGTTCACCATGAATAAAGAGTCAATCGAGCCCCTCAAAAGGTGCAATGGCCTAGTACACTACAGCGTAGGCCAGATCGTTATCCACGTATATCGTGGTGATGCTCAGCGCGCTGCCTTCTCGGCTGCTCCGGGGGAACCGGAAAACTTATTACCAGAAGAGGAAGCGGAGGATTCCGATGCGGAAAGCATGTTATCCGCCACGTCCCTTGGCGATAGTGCTGTGAACAACTCGGAGATGGAGGACAGCCTACAGGACGAGGAAGTCCTCGACGTCACGGTGGTAGCAGCCAACGCTGCGCGACTAACATCTAACGCTACAGGCAGCAGGACTCCTGCAACGCCACATCGGGCAGTTAATCGGAACAACTCGTCGTTGATAGGCAACCTCCGGGACGGAGCAAACCTCGACGATATGGTGACGGCAGGGAAGTCTGTGCGCTCTCATGTTGGTGGTGCTTCAGATTAATTTGCACAAATCTAAAGGGGTTCGATCGGATAAGCAAAGCTGGAGATTTTTCGTCAAATACAAAAATGGTGTTTTTTACTTTCTTAAAAACGATTGAAAAAAATCTATTCGAAAATGCATCTGAAATTGAGATTAGCTAAAAATGTTTGTTACGTATATATTATATACGTATGTAGTAGATTCAGACGCCCTGTCTAAATGTGAACTCACTGTCCCCTTTTACAACTCTCTTCCTATCTTTCTTCGCCTTCACACTATCTCCCTCCCGTTTTCTCTTTATTCCTCTTTCCTTCTACCATGTCCCTCTTCCTGCATATCCCATTAGTATTCTACCGTCCTATTTAAGAATGTGGGTATCTACTTATTTTTTCGAAAATTAGTTATTTATATAGGTGTACTCGTCTTGAAAATCCGAGTTTATTCATGCAAAAATATTTTGTAATTTGCCAATGAATATAAAGTTATTGCTAAATTAAATTCTGTGTTTTGCAGTATCTACGTAAATTTTCCAAAAATCCTATAAAAAAATGTGGGTATCTTTCGCCGTATCCATACTTTTAATAGGAAACCAAGTGAAACAAGGCTGGTTTCCTATTCAAAAAGGACGTATCTGCTCTGTCATTTGTAGATACTGCGTTATTAAAAAGTTTTCTCAGACTTTTCATGATAGGTTTCCTACTATTTTACATACAAAATATGCAGTATCTGGTTTTCAAACAAATTTTGAGTTGAATGAATTTAGCATCTGCATTTCGCATACACAGAAGCCGAAATCGATGTTTTTTTTTTTTGCATAAATAGAAAGATCTGACTGTGATCTTTCTAAAATTGTTACTTTTGATTTCAAAACTAATATGAGCTGAAAAATGCAGATACAAACACGTTTTGTTCAATATTTCGATTTGAGCTAGAATGTAGATACCCACATTCTTAAATAGGACGGCAGTATTGGCCCCTGTTAATTTAGGCATAATTCTACCCACCTACCCTGGTTCCCTGGTCCACTTCGTGGAAGTCAGAAAGTGTGAATATAAACCATTCTCCTTAATCATATTTCGTTATTTCTGAATTTAAGAAGTTAACTTCTTTCACGTGTACTGGCTACACGCAGTTTTTTGTTTTTATACCTTTCATAAAGATGAAGTGGTATTATAACTTTGGTCCGATGTTTGTAAGTACGAAAAGAAGAAGAGATGGACCCATCAAAAGTATACCGAAATGATCAGGATGACGAGATGAGTTGATTTAACCATGTCCGTCTGTCCGTCGTCTGTTTGAACGCAAACTAGTCCCTCAGTTTTTGAGATATTTTGGTATTAGGAATCATTTGTCGGAACCAGCAAGTTCGGACCGATATTATATATAGCTCCCATACAATCGATTGTTCCGTTAAACGGATTTTGGGCTATAACTCATGTTATTAAATAGGTAGGGCCGTGAAATTTTGTAAGTATTACTATTTTTATATGCGAAATATTGATGTTGAAAATCATTGAGATGGGATAAATATTTCACATAGCTCCCATACAAGCGATTGTTCCGATAAACGGATTTTGGTAGATAACTCCTGTAATTATATAGGTAGGAACGTGAAATTTCGTAAATATTGCTATTTCAGAATGTGGAATGCCGATGTTAAAAATCAATGCAATTGGACCAATATAACATATCGCCCCCATATAATCGATAGTTCCCATAATTTCGGTATGACACATGCTGTACAAACAGTGAAAATCGTGACGTTTATTCATGAAAAGTATATATAGGCTTCGGCACAGCCGAAGACAGCTTTCATATTTATTTAAAAAGTTTTGTACAACTACCCTCGTGAAGGGTGGAGACCCTGCCGCGGTACGAGGGCTTAAGTCGATAGCCACAGGGCTACGCTGCCCTTGTGATCATAGCTCCGTACGGCACTTCATCACGAGAGCAGCCAGCCTAGCCTCTCTGGCGCGACGACAAAGATCTTCCCCCTCCCAATCCAGGGTGTTATGCGAACCCGTGCCCATTGGACGTTTGCAGCCGGGAGGCAAATCGTGGCTGTATTTGAACGGAGCCTCTCTGACACCGGGTCGCCTCAGAGAGTAAGCATGGCCTTACCGCGGTACGGGGCTCTGCCGCGGCGGACGACACATTTTCCCCTACTCTTCCCTTGACCCTAAGCTGGCCTTGTCCGGCGATGGGTCGTACGAACAAGATGAACTCGAATAACCTGAATAAAAACGAAAAATCTAAAAAACAAACAACGCCAAATTTCACTCCACAGCAAAGGAGAGCTATGGAGGAGCAGGCGAGGAAGCAACAACAACGCCGGAGGACAACCTCCGTTCCACGATGACAACTACGAGTCGGTCAACCAACCCTCTATCGAATAAGATTGACTTGATGGGAGCTAGCACCAGTGCGGTTGCCAACGCAGCTAAGCGGACAACGGCGGATGCTAAACTCCCATCAACCGCTGATATGAAAACCAGTATCTTTACGTCTGTGGCAGCGGTCTCACGACCTGGCCTCGGAGTCTCGAAGGAGGAGGAAGCTGCAACTGAGATGTCGGCAAGGAGAGCGACCGCGATGGCAACTACGGGTCCGCACTCCAGGGAGACATCTCCCCGCCGCTTCACATACCACGAGAAAAGATTGGCTGCAAAGATCCTGAAGGGGTACCGCAGGAATCACTGTCGCCGAATTCCAGTAAATCTGTAGAGCTAGCGAAAGCTGTGATACCGGATTTCCAAAATTCTTACATGCCAAAGAGGTTAAAAGTTAACCCTTTCAAGCGCCAGAGATCGGATCTGGAGATAATTCCCCCTCCCAAGCGGCATCAGAATACCTCTGGAGCGGGCAAACTAAGCTTTGCTGAGGTAACCAAGGACAGGATCCTTATAGGCGTCCTTGACCGAGGCAATGACCGTCTGGCCATCCCCAAGGACCGGTGGCGTTACGTGCGAAATGAACTCGGCAACATTCTTCTCAACGTTGCTCCGGAGTTTCCGGGTAGTTCGGCGCGAGTAACAGATGCGGGTTGGCACCAGGGTCAGATAAAATTACTCGCATGCGAGGATGCAAAAACCGTAGCACTGTACAAGGTAGCAGCTGCTAAACTGGGTGAAGTCTACAAGGGCGCAAAGATAGAGGTCGTCGACTGGAAGGACATTCCAGCTCGTCCAAGGGCAAGGGCGTGGATTCCGGCCATCCCTGACGAACCCGAGAGAATACTCGGGATGCTACGGCTAATGAATCCGTCCCTCCCAACGCATGACTGGAGTGTCAATCTGGTCGGGGATGCGGTAGGGCCCGACAGACAGGTGGTGTTCACCATGAATAAAGAGTCAATCGAGCCCCTCAAAAGGTGCAATGGCCTAGTACACTACAGCGTAGGCCAGATCGTTATCCACGTATATCGTGGTGATGCTCAGCGCGCTGCCTTCTCGGCTGCTCCGGGGGAACCGGAAAACTTATTACCAGAAGAGGAAGCGGAGGATTCCGATGCGGAAAGCATGTTATCCGCCACGTCCCTTGGCGATAGTGCTGTGAACAACTCGGAGATGGAGGACAGCCTACAGGACGAGGAAGTCCTCGACGTCACGGTGGTAGCAGCCAACGCTGAGCGACTAACATCTAACGCTACAGGCAGCAGGACTCCTGCAACGCCACATCGGGCAGTTAATCGGAACAACTCGTCGTTGATAGGCAACCTCCGGGACGGAGCAAACCTCGACGATATGGGGACGGCAGGGAAGTCTGTGCGCTCTCATGTTGGTGGTGCTTCAGATTAATTTGCACAAATCTAAAGTGGCTTGGGCTGCTTTAAGTAGTCGTCTTTCTAAAGGCGACGTGGATGTGGTCCTCATCCAAGAACCCAGGGTCAATAGCTCGAGAATCTGCGGATTGGGGACTAAGGGTTTCAAGCTCATTCGAGCCAGCGAGGAGAGCAAAGTCAGAACGTGTATTTTGGTCAAGTCTGAGTTGAACTCCTTTCTCCTACCTAACTACACCAATGGTGATATTACCGCTATCAGTCTAACGGTCGACAGCACCCGCCTGACGGTGGCGTCGGTCTATATGCCCTACGACGCCGAAGAACCCCCACCACAAACGGAGGTGAAAGACCTGGTGTCAAATTTCTGCACAGGTAATCTTATTATTGGAGCAGACGCTAATGATCACCATGTCCAATGGGGGAGCTCCGTTATCAATGCCAGGGGCGAGTCTCTGTTTGATAACCTCTTAACAACTAACCTGGTAATTTGCAACGTGGGTAATGAGCCTACTTTTATCACTAAGACCCGCAGGGAGGTCATAGACCTCACTATCTGTAGTGAAGGCGCTTATGAGTGGGTCAGAAAATGGCGGGTTCTGGAAGAACATTCTTTCTCCGACCACCGTTACATAGAAATGGTTCTAGACTTTATTGTAGAACAACCTATTATGAAGCGCAATCCACGTAACACTAATTGGCAGTTACACAATGAAATATTAGACAGAGACCTGCCAGTACTGCCCTCACAGGCCCCCTCATCAGTAGAGGAGCTGGAGGATCTTGTTACTACATTTACATCGGCGCTCTCAAATGCTCTAGGACAGGCTTGTCCAGTGCCAAAACCACGCCGTAAACACAGGCCACATTGGTGGTCCTACGATTTGGACTCGCTCCGCAAATCATGCCGGAAACAATTTAACAAGGCCAAGACCCTCGGCTCTGAGCCTCACTGGCACGAATATAAAGCTAAACTAAGGGCCTACAAAAAAGCTCTGAGACAGGCGAAGAGGACCTCGTGGAGAAATTTCTGCACTGGCGTCGAAAAGGTCGACGATACAGCGAGACTTAGACGAGTCCTCTCGAAAAGTCAAACAGCCATCAGCTATTTGCGAAAACCTGACGGATCCTGGACCAGCACGGAAGAGGAAACCCTTGAGCTGCTCTTGAATACACATTTTCCGGGGAATCTGCATGACGCACCACTAGCATCTGCAACAAACCTGGCAGTAAATATACCCATCACTGAGGAAAGGGTAAGGTGGGCAGTTAAGAGCTTTGAACCGTATAAGGCTGCCGGGCCGGACGGGATTATCCCCGCGCAACTTATAAACACGTTGGAGACATCAGCTAAATGGCTGGTATTTCTCTACACAGCCTGCCTGGCTCTCAACCACATTCCGGGCTCCTGGAGAAGCGCCACGGTAGTGTTTATCCCTAAGGCTGGGAAGGCATCCCACTACGAGCCAAAAGATTACAGACCGATCAGTCTCTCGTCCTTTGTACTCAAAACCTTTGAGAGGATACTAAGCGACTACCTTTCAACGACTATTGATAGCAACCTTATCTCTAGCTATCAGCATGCATACACCAAGAGTAAATCAACAGAAACTGCTCTGCACAGCCTAGTATCTGTCATTGAGAAATCGCTGTGTGAAAAGGACTACTGTCTCGTGGCCTTCTTAGACATTGAGGGGGCTTTCAACAATATAAGCCCGGAGGCGATCAACTCCGCCCTAACTAATCTGGGCGTAGATAGACCTCTAACTGGTTTAATTGACCAACTTCTAAGAGGAAGGAAAATAGCTTCTTCACTTGGTACGGTCGAGTTATCACGCTATGTCACAAGGGGAACGCCCCAGGGTGGTGTTCTTTCCCCGCTTTTATGGAACCTCACAGTCAACTCGTTGCTACGTGACACAAGCTGGGGGCGGGAAGATAGTGGCATACGCAGACGATTTAGCTATTGCATTCAGAGGCAAGTTCCCACAAACACTGTGTGACCTGATGCAAGTAGCACTGCGAGAGGTTTCGAGGTGGTCCTCTCGCTGCGGACTTAGTATCAACCCGGGGAAAGTGGAACTTGTCCTCTTAACCAACCGGTACAAAATACCGCCACTAAGCCTACCAGAACTAGATGGCACGCGCCTGGGCTTGTCGGATAAGGCCAAGTTTCTAGGCATAGTTCTGGACAGGAAATTGAATTGGAAGGAGAATGTTCTTCAGCGCCAGAAGAAAGCTTGCATCGCTCTTTACACATGCAAAAGAGCCATTGGCAAAAAATGGGGGCTCAGCCCTAGAGTATGCAGTTGGATCTACACGGCCATCATTCGCCCAATCATGCTGTGTGGAGTCGTCGTATGGTGGCCGGCACTGAGCAAGACAACATACCTGAATCTGTTGCGGAAAGTCCATAGATCCAATATGATCTGTATAAGCGGTGCGCTAAGGACAACGCCCAACGAAGCCCTCCAGGCCATTCTGGGCATTTTGCCACTTGATCTGGAAGGGTTTCGGTCAGCGGCGGCATCAGCTCTGCGCCTAAGAGAAACCTCCAGTTGGGGTGTGGGTACTATTGGACACTCCAGTATTCTGGAATCTTACAGCTTTCTCCCTCTAAGCACAGATCGTTGTGCGACCACTACAGTCGGGGATAGCTGTTTCAAAATAAACATTCCCAGCAGAGAAGACTGGGAGAGGACGGATTGGTGTCCCGAAATAAATGGTGACACTTCCATATACACCGACGGCTCGAAGTTGGACGGCAGAGTTGGAGGAGGGGTTTATTAAAGGAATTTGGACCTTGAACTCTCCTTCAGACTACCTGATCATTGTAGCGTCTTCCAGGCGGAAGTCTCGGCAATCCGGGACGCCGCGGCCTGGTTAAGCAAACGTGTTATCGGAGGAGATATCACTATTTTCAGCGATAGCCAAGCGGCAATCAAATCCCTTGGCTCATACACGTTCAACTCTGAACTGATGCTCAGCTGTCGTCGATCTCTTCAGGAGATGGCCCAACAGAACCGCGTAAACCTCATATGGGTCCCGGGACATAGGGACATTGAGGGAAACTGTAAGGCAGACGAGCTTGCCAGGCAGGGCACGACCAAGCAGGTTCTTCGGGATAAAGAGCGCTTAGGTATGCCGTTTGCCACATGCAAACTAATGCTGAAGGAGCACACACTCCGTCAAGCCAACGAAAGATGGCTGCAATCCCCAGGGTGTCGGATATCGAAAAAAACCTGGCCAAAATGGGATCTTAAAAGGTCTAGACGCATTTATGCCCTAACTAGGAGGGAAATCTGCATATTGATAGGGGTATTAACCGGTCACTGCCTCATTGGTAGGCATGCAGAAAGGCTAAGTGTGCCCTACCGACGATGCTGCAGGAGTTGCAAAGATGATGAGGAGGAGGAAACGGTGGAGCACCTCATCTTCAACTGTCCGGCTTTAAGCGGCGCGAGAACGCGCTTTTTGGGAGTTCCGTTCCTAGATAGTCTAAGCCAGATCGCGGAACTGGACATAAAGGACTTGATGGGCTTCATAAAGTCATCTAAGTGGTTCGAGGAGGAGTAACGGTGTCGGTTTAGGAGTGTCAGTCCCGGGATTCTGCTATGTGGAAAATCCCAACAACTCAGGGATTTTCCATATGGCTGGGTCCCGGGGCTGACTTTCCTTGTGTTGGTGGTATCACAACGGGCCTTTCAAAACTGGCCTAAGTGTGCCTCTGCGGCAGCCACTTGAACCTACCTACCTACCTTTGTACAACTAAGAACATTAAGTCTTTTATATGTACACTGAAATAAAAAGGTTGAAAGTGAACATTGAAAGTAAGATATCAAAACCAATTTCAAAGCGATTATGGTAATACTGTAAATATTACAGTATTTACTGTAAAATTGGCAGTAAATACATGTGATTTTTGAAAAATATTAATTAATGATATGAGTCCACTTTCATATTTACAGTAATTCATGTCAATGTCCACTTTCAAATTTGCAGTAATTCATGTCAATGTGATAGTATATTCGAAGAATGATAGGGGGTCACTTTCAAAATTGATATTACCCACTGTTGGACGAAAAATGACAGGGTTTACTGTTATCTAATATTAACCCTAGAATCGTAATACAGTTTTACCCTACGTTAATGCTAATATACGTAAATTTTACGTACTACACCGTTTGGGGCAGTAATTTTAGATAAATGTTTAATAAAAACCTGTTTTTCTTTTGTGTTGATTTTATTAAATGAAAGTACAAAGTTTTTTTGTTTTTAAAATAATAAGAATTTCTAAAAACATCCGTCGAATATTTTAATTTGATGCTCACCACACAGGGCAGCTTCATTATGTATTCAAAAAGAGGTAGTTCTCAGCCTTTTTTTTTAAATAGTTACAAAGTTTTAAGTATAAAGGTTCGCCTTTTGGTGAAAAAGTTAAAGTAATTGCGTTTTATTAGGTTTATCACAGAAACTGTTCTTCAATTGTATAGAAAGATTGGATAATAATACATACGTTAATGCTAAGACTACGTAAAATTTACGTACATACCTTTTTTGTAAGAACGATAAAAGCGAACCAGGAACTGATAATTGATTAATTATTCACTTTTTAATGAAACAATAAAATGAAGAAAGCACTGCCGAGTGCGGTAAACTGTAACGGCACTTTTTATGAGACATACACGTAAAATTTACGTATACTACCATTCTAGGGTTAAAATCTTTTGTTGGTATGCATCATTTACAAACTTGAAATTACTATTTACTTTATTTATTTATATAAACGGAATGCCTAGATAAGTAGAAGTAGAGTAGGAAAATAAAATAGATTAAAGATGCAGAAGTCAGTGCGAGTATTTGTAATCAATACATAATCAATATATCCACACTGCACGGCTAAAAAAATTAACCTAAATTTTAAACCCGTATAAAGTTTAATCAATTTTTCAAACATTTTTGTACAATATTTCAAACCGTCCAAATACCTACAAAGATTTTCAATTTCTTTTGGTTTCGATTTAAAATCTAAATGAAAGAGCAGTCTAAATTTTTATACCCAGCTGTACTTGTACACAGGGTATTATAACTTTGTTAGGATAACGGTTGGTTGTACAGGTATAAAGGAATCGAGATAGATATAGACTTCCATATATCAATATGATCAGGATCGAAAAAAAATTTGATTGAGCCATGTCCGTCCGTCTGTCCGTCCGTCCGTCCGTCTGTCCGTTAACACGATAACTTGAGCAAATAATGAGATATCTTCACCAAATTTGGCATGCGTACTTATTTGGGTTCAGAATAGATTGCTATTGAAAATGGGTAAAATCGGACCATAACCACGCCCCTTTTTCGATATCGAAAATTTCGAAAAACGTATAAAATGGGTTAATTCAATATTAGAAGCAGCTACAATGATAAAATTTGCAATATGTATTGATTTAGATGTTCTAAGGCCGATTTTATAAAAGTTTTTGAAAAGGGGGCGTGGTACCGCCCACGTATATTTGAAGGAATTTTAAAATTTTGACTCTTAATAACTTCAGAACAGTTTATGCTAGTATAACGAAATTTCGTAGAGGACATACTATTGTTCTGGTAAATTCAGCTATAGAAAATAAACGAAATCGCTTCGCGACCACGCCTACTTTTTCATAAAAGTTATATTGAAAGGAGGTGGAAATATTGAAAAGTCCATATCTAATTAACTGATTTCGCTATAATAATATAATTTGGTACATACATCAACTTTCATATTCTTTACATAATTTTTTCAAAATTTTGGAAAGTGGGCGTGGCACCGCCCACTTATGAGTCAAGCAATTTTTAAATTCGACTGCTAACAACTTCAGAACGGTGTGAGATAGATTTACGAAACTAGGTACCAGGCATGTTATGTTTATGTAGAGTACTACCACAGAAAATAAGAAAAATCGGTGAACGATCACGTCCACTTTATGTGCACAGCTGGGTATGTAATGTTCGGTTTCACCCGAACTTAGACTTCCTTACTTGTTTATTTTTGGTTTGTTTCAATGTAATTGAATTTTGCCCACAAAAAACTTCATGTGCGTCATAGCTCAGCGGTAGAGCAGTCGGCTGTGACTCCTGAGCGTTTTCGTTCGAATCCTGCCAGATGCCAAATTTTTTTAGTTTTATTTTATTCTTAAAACTTTTCGGTTTAAAATTAAAAGTTCTTGGTTTGAAAATTAAAACTTTTCAGTCTAAAATTTAAACTTTTGGTTTGAAAATTCCAGTTTATTTTTGAAAGCTTATTCAAGATTGAATTTTGCCAACAACATTTATGTATGCGATGTAGCTCAGTGGTTTAGCAGACGGGCATGATGCGGAGAGTCTCGGTTTAAATCTCCGCCAATGGACAAAAAATTTATTTTATCTTTAAAAAATTGTTAAAACATTTCTGGTTTATAATTGAAACCCGATTTATATAGCCAATTTTCTTGAAAACTGGTCTAGACTGAATTTGAAACCAAATTTGGTTTGGTCATATATGTAGTCCAAAAAAGTTTAAAATTTAGGTTCAAGTTTTTAGCCGTGTGCTGAAGAAATTTACACATTCGAAGTTTCCCTTATTTAGCCCGACTTTAACTGACTCGGGAATAATGAAAAACATTCGGCTGGAAGTCAGATACCTATATTTAGGAACAATCAATTTGTTATTTCTTTGCGACCTGGTTAGCTGAAGTTTTTCGTACAAATACTTCGAAACTTTCCATTCTAACAATTTGTAAATAAACATGCAGTTTCTTGTTTTATTTCGGTTTTTTTATTTTCTTTACTATATTTTTTACTGTAACCCCAAAAAAGTAGCTGACATGAAAAGACAAAGGACACACATACAGAAGACTTCGTTTAAGCACAAAAAGGTAGTAACAACTTCCCTCTAAATTCTTATTTAGGTAATTGGTTGGATCACACAACACTGCAGTAGCCATTAATTTGGAAGTCACAAAGTCAGATAAAAATATCACGGAGAATTTACTAAATAAATTAAGTTACTTGCAAATGAAATGGAAATGGAAATGGAAGGAGTAGATACTATACAAGTGGAATCCTGTACAAATATCTACGAGCAATTTGGTATTAAAAAGCGCCAACTAATCCGCTACTAAAATAAACCATATTAAGACGGTCTGCAGACAGTATGAAATTGTCTAGAATAGGCAGTTAGGGATTAAATTACAAAACAACAGCGAGTGTGTGTTTACAACACAAATAAACTGCTTACAAGGTACTGAAGTAGAAAAAGTAATCGCGTAAAAATAAATCGAAGTAATGCACTGTGGGCGTAACGTACCTACTTCATGACATGTAATATGTAGGGGATAAGGTCCTCTAGGAAGCTAGCAGATGAAGAACGGAAAAAATAATGCGATGGGTTTTTCACGGTACTTCCCTTACAGCTGGAAGCTTGGTACATCCAACATACTTCATATAACCGATTGCAATGAGATACTGTGCGGAAGACTGCCTATCGTATACAAGCTGTTTCGGGACTTCAGACCTGGTAAGTCTGCCATCGACCAGATCTTTATGATACGACAAATACCGAAAAATCCCCATGATAATAAAATCAACTACCCATCAATTTTGTTGATTTTTGGCATACATTCATCCGACCATATTCTGCACAAGAGCTGGTGCATGCACCTTACCTGGTCCTCGCCTCCGCATTTGAATAGCTCAGCGGGCAGGCCATCAGCACCCGCCGCTTAACTGTTTTTTAGCCGTGATATAGCTATTCGCACCTCGTTATAGTCGGGTTGTGGAACTTCGATTCCATCGTCTTCGATTGTGGGGTCGGGTTCGTCCTCTTCTCTGGATTGTTGTTCTGTTCCTCCGTTTAGAAGGGCAGAGCAGTGATCCCTCCATAACCTTAGTACTCTCTGAACATCTGCCACCAAGTCGCCGTTGTCATTTTTACAGGAGTTTGGCCCAGGTTTAAAACCTTCCCTCATTCGTGGGGTTTTTTGATAAAATTTTCGGACGTTACTTCTACTGGATAGCATTTCAAGCTCTGTCTCGCTCCCCTCTTCATCTCACGGTAGTGTTCACACACGCTCCTCGTTGCATTCGCTTTTAACGTCGTCTTATAGGCATCGTCCTTTCTTTTGACTGCGTCTTTGCACTCTCTGTCATCGTACCAGCTGTTTTTTTTCACTTGCCGGAATCCAATTACTTCTTCGGCTGTGGTACGAAGTGCTCCGGAGGAATGTCTTAAATTTTTAGTTGAACGTCTAATAATGCAATGGTGAAAGTTTCATTTAATTCCATTCAGCAGTTTTCGAGTGATACGACCTCAAACATACAGAGAGAAAGATAGACAGACAGACAGACAAAGGTTCCAAAAACGATTGATTTGGACTCTATTGGCTTAGTAATGATTAACACCAAGAGTTTTTTGAATATCTGCAATATACAGATATCGACCTGTTGAAATTCTATTAAAAGTAGGGATGTTGAAAGTTACAAAAAAAATCGCCAAAAATACAGTTTTCACTAGATCTTGGTAATATTATGTTTAAAGTGTTTGTAATTATACGCACTAATTTTAGAAAAAATAAAAAGTTCCTGATTTTTACAACTTCGCATAAAAAACATTTTCAAAATCAAAATTTTTCAAAAATCGTAAAAATTCGACAAAATTTTGACTTTGACCAGCTCTTGCCAGCGATGGTTTGGTGCATCTCTACATGTCATACGTTGGAAGCGTATTTTAATTTCCTTTCAAACGAGGTACCGCTTGCATCCATCGCTTTTCTAACGTCGGCGAAAAGAATTTTTGAATGAAGTGATACCTGAAAAACACCAAATCGCCGATATCTCGAAAACCTAACCATACAAAATTTTTTTAAAATATGTTCACAACTCCGGATGTCAGCGCCAATTCACCCATATGCATCAATTTGTTGGTAGTTTTTGGCTGTAAACTAGTGTAATATATATTGTTTTAATACCATTGGATTGAAAAGTTTTCCCACTGTTCAAGATGCCATTATGTAACGGCCACAAGCTTCTATAGATACGTTTTAGGTGTGAAGTGATTTTGTTATTTGTACATAATATGAATGTATGTACTTATGTGTGTAGGTATATATGTATGTAAGCCTACACAATCGATATCACAGAGGTTCCAGTTCGGGTCGGTTAAGTCGAAAGATTCGATTGATCTTGACAACTGATTTCAAATTCAATTTTTATTCATAAATGCGTCTCCTTGTTTTTAAATCAGAGTTAAGGTATAAATTGTAGAAAACAACAGTTATGGGCCACAACGTGTTTGTTATTTCCTTTACCTTATTTCAAAAGATATTTAAAAACTACTTAATTCAGAATTTCTTTCATCAAATCGCTATCTGAGAATAGGATTCAAAAGTGCTCTATTTTAGCTGAAAGTCTATTAATTTTTTTAGATAGAGCGTTTTTGAAACTGTGACCCAACCGTCCCTAATAAAAACAAAAATACCTTTATGTGTGTATTCAGCTAGTAAATCTCATCGAAGTTAAGCCGCGTTGGGAGCGTGGATAAATTCTATTTAACCTACTTACACTTACCTTGTGACAAGCGAGCAATTTCCGTTCACTAAATCGAAATGTGCGCTTGTGTAAGCAATAAATTTGTACGCACGAATATACCAGAAATACACTCTTAGTATTGCTCTTTCTTATCCATTATCCATCTATGCCACTATATCCTGTGTGTACCACAAATAAGCACATATAAATTTTGTTTGTGTGAGCAGCGCACCAATTCCCGGCCTGCCAACCGTACGTGAAGTGTTAATCCTCATGAAATGACAGGCGCGGATTTTCCTATTTCATATGAATGGAATTGAGCGAAAAATGGTGTTATTTTTAGTTTGCTTTTTTATCTTTATTATTTTTTAACCTTTTATCACTATTTATTCTGCTGCGCTTTATTTGCTTTCTTTTTTTTTTCTTCTTTTTAAATCGATTTATTTATCATTTGTGCTAAACGCGTGTACATATGTATGTATTATAAGCACAATTTTTTTTAAATTTTTTATATCATACATATGTATGTTTTTACTCTGTATTATTATTACTTTCACACACTTTATCCTCGCACTTTATTTTAGATTAAAATTGATTGTTTCAACATTTAAAATTCATTCGTTGTATGTTTAACTTTTTTGCGGTAGGTTTTTTTGTTCACACTTCTGCTACACTCGGATGGCACACACTCACTACCGTCTGGCGGCTTACCAAGATTTAAGCCCTGTTAATACGCTGCAAAAATAAAGAGAAAATGAATGGTTAAAAAATTGTACAACAAAGCATGTTAAAGTTTTAGTATCCCATAAACCTATTTATGTATGAATTAACGATTTATGTATGTGTAGCGCATAAATGTATGTATGTATGTACCTACGTCGTAGGTATGTAGTGGAATATAAAATATATAGGAGCTTACATTGTAACAGCTCAGGAAGTGTATAAATACTACATATAAGCAGTATAAAGCAGAACATATAAAATAATACAATTTATTTTTATACTAATGCAAGTTAGGGTAAGTTGAAAACTTGTAAATTTTTCGATTGCGTTTACTATTCAACTTTGCCAATATCCTTAACAGTTTTTGAGAGTAGGACTGCTTAGAACTTTTGCAAACTTTAGCTTTATATAACCTGTAAAGGTGTGGTTGCAATAGAGCCTTGTAAGAAAATATAGCACTTCCTTGGCTAAATAAGAAAAATCAGTGGAATTTGTCATATATTAAAAACAAATATAAGCATGCGAAAATTATGTCTTCAAAATGCTACATTTTCTACTTTGGATAGACAAAAATTGTGTGTGCTACAGCGTGTTACACCATCTAACTATAATAAAATTAAAGTTTGGAGTATTCTCTATAGATTCGAGAAAAAATGTTTGCCCATATTTGCCCTCTTGATTTAATGGTGAAAAATCACTTTAAATGACATATACGTAACATTTTTTTTTTAATGAGTATGTAGACAGAGAAACCAATAATTCATTCTGAAATACTACCTACTGGAATATATCAATAGGAAGTTGAAGAAGCACGAAATAATGATAACAGAAAGTACAGGTTTATGTTTCTAGGAAAAATTACTAGAGTCTAATATTGCAAAAATCGTTGCTGACTAGTCTCGGATTTCGCTCAAACTTTGAGGGACACTATTTTAGGGTTCTAAAGAATCAAATTTACAAACATATAATATTTATATCCACTGGTTTCGGACTGGTCGAATGAGATTTGAAAAACGTAGTTTTTAGGCTTACCCTTTTATTGATATACAAATGTTTCTATAAGAGATATCCTTACATTCGGTAGGACGTTTTAAAGGTAAAAGAGAGTAGTTTGTTCAAAGGTAAATAATAAATCATATAGCGAGTACCTGGTATTAAAAACCTGGTACTGAAAATACGTAATTTTTATAATTTTTTGGCAATTTTAGCTGACTCTGGCGTCATCACTGTTTTAAGTAGCCACTTATTTTTTTTAGTTTCTTCTAGGGTATGTACCTTTAATTTCTGAAAAAATTGAGTGGCTACTTAAAAAGTAAAGATGCCAGAGTCTCGCCAGGTACTCGCTACGTGATTTATTATTTACTTTTGAACAAACTACTTACTTTTACCTTTAAAACGCCCTACCGAATGTAAGGATATCTCTAATAGAAAGATTTTTACAGCTATAATAGGGTATGACTAAAAATGACGTTTTATTAAAATTAATGTGTGTAAATTTGATTCTTTAGGACCCTAAAGAAGTGTTGCTCAAAGTTTGAGCGAAATCCGAGACTAGCCAGCATTTTGAAATAGACGTTTTCATATGGAATGCCTCAAAAGGTTTCTATCAATACAGATGTTATTATTAGATTTTTGGCAGGTCTGACCAACAAAAGCTATGGAATTGGATTGTGTTGTCAAAAACCCTAATATTAACATTCAAAAATTACATAGGTATGCTTTCATACTTGTATTAAATTACCGTTTTTTATACGCTTTCATCATGTTATTACATTTAATACTTTAGTTTACACAATGTCATTGCCTTTAGCAGCATTTTACTAATCCCCTTTTTAGTGTGGTGCTTTTTGTGTTGCTATCTTGGTTGACTGATATGCTACTGACACCAATGAAAGTGGCTAAATTACTGTAACAACGTGTACCATTGTTGAAACTCAGTATATAAAAAAAAGAAACGTAGTATACGAAACACTGAATAAAAAATGAAACTTAAAAATGTCGGCTATCGGTCACATAAAAATAAGATTACTACCTAATAGATCATAGAACTTTTGTGAGTGATATGGCACCACCTTATTTAGCTTAAATGAGACCTCACCGCCCTTTTATCAATTGAAAAGTTGAATTCCAGAACCAGTTTGAATTAACCTCTTATTTCTAAGAAATAGGCATAAGACTTTCTTTTAGAACAGTTTGTCAGATATTTACAAATATAAAAAAAAATATGCCATAGCATATGAAATGATTCTAAATACTGTAATCAGTGCTGCTGAAAAAATTTTATACCGGAGGGCTTTTGCTTTGCATATTTCATTTCCACAGAGACAAATTTTGGTAGGGAGCTTAAGTTCGCAGTCAGAAAGAAAATTCCAAAGTCCCCATCGGCGAAGCGAAGCTCTCTATCAAAATTTGGCTCTGTGAGAATAATTGCTATTCAACCACTATTTTTATGTCTATTTTGACTGGCCTACAAAGAGAAAATTTTGTTTGAGCCTATATTTCAGGGCAATCCAAAAACAAAAGTGCTTGAAGTGTAGGGGCTGAGCAGCACAAATTATAATGAACCGACTTGGGCATTAACAATGCATATCCCTTGATCCGAAATCCTCCACTTTTTTGTCCATACCTAAACATTTATCTCGACCTCTACCTAATAAATTCTGCTACAGCTAATTAGTTACAGAGGCTGAACTAATTTGCCAGTTAAACGCAATCAGACTTTGGTTCATTCCGTCGGTTTGTCATAAGCCTACGTTGTTTAGAAATTCTTGTCAGTAAAGTTTTTGCTCACACTTTCTCGGCGTCACTATTGACATATTGTCATTTGATATCCTGTCAACTGATATATGCGGTTAATAAGCAGCGATTGAAAAAGCAACATCAACCCCAAATCAGTATGGAGCCGCTGAATGGCATGAGTTCGAGTAAATTAAGTGAAATATATACACAGCTGTATATTTCGGTTAAAAATTCTGGATGATTTCTAATTACTAATTACCCAAACTTTTGAGAAAACGATTTTTTTCCCCCAAAAACTCAAAGAGAAGCGACCATCTTCAACCTACCTACCATTGAGCTCTCTAAGAAATCTTTATTCAACCAATCATCGATTTTAAGCCAATTCTGATGGCTTTTACCGCACAATTACCGTTTAATTGATTTCCTTTTCATCAGCGTGTATTAAAAGAGAATTGTTGATAGCAAACTACACCACAAAAACCGCTATATAAAGTTACCAACTCCAACGACAACACGCTCGCTTTAATGGAAACTATATCAACGGAGTCTTATTTTGCTCGTGCGCAACAAAACTTAATTAAAAGAAGCCGTGCGTGGAAATGAAAGTGCACACGAAAGTGAATAAAGCAAGCGAGAAGCCATACCCTTCATCCACTCAAACAAACAGAAAACCTGAACTAAAACAAAATGCGAACATAAAAATGTATCTTAAAATCCAAAAAAGTTGAGTTTAAAAGCTACAGCTAAATTTGCTATTGTCATTTCCAACAGCAACAGCATCAAGCCAAAAAAAAGTTGTATAAAATGCAAATAAAAAAAAAAAAAAAACTATTGGCGGCGATATACCAACAGGTTATCATAACCTCTAACGAGATTTTTAGCCGAGCTTCTCTTTCCAAGTTGTGGTGTGTTACTTTTTGAGTTTTCCTACAAGTTGGCGGGACCTACAGTTTTTTGCCGACTCCGAACGGCACTTGCAAAGCAAATGAATTTTTTGCTGAGAAGCTTCTCATGGCAGAAATACACCCGGAGAGTTTGCCAAACGACTGCCGAGGGGCGACCCCGTTTAGAAAAATTCTTTTTCTAAATAATTTTTGATGTTACTTTTGCCGGGCATCGAACCGCCACGACTTGGTGTAGAAGGCCGAACACTTAACCGCTACACCACGGCGGCCGCCGCATGCAAATGCATGAGTAAATAAACAAACTATGTAAATGTATATGTATACTGTATATTTCATAGATGAAGGTAAACAAAAACAAATAACTACAACTTAATAAAAGCAACAACCACAAATATGCAAAACCGCAACAACTCCAGCTGCATAGCAAAGTAACCGCAAAACTGCAAGAAAAGTCAGTAGCAAGTGGAGTTTTGCAGAATTTAGAACTGCGTCGATGGAACGTGAGACCAGACAATGGAACGCAGTGAAAGTATTTAAATGATATTGTTACTAATATTTAAACATTTATTTATTTTATTTTATTTGCGAGGGTGGTCAGTTTAGTTTTGAAATACCTCAATAGACACACGGTTTTGAGATTTTTGAAACAAGTTTTTGTAGATGTTTTGAAACACTCTTTGATTTTGATATTTCAAAAATGTTTTCAGGGATTGAAAAGCTTGTGTCAACCAATACTGCATTTTATTATACCTTTCATGAACATGAAATGGTATTATAACTTTGGTCTGATGTTTGTAAGTATGAGAAGAAGAAGAGATGGACCCATCAATAATTATAACGAAATGATCAGGATGACAATCTGAGTTCATTTAGCCATGTCCGTCTGTCTGTTTGAACGCGAACTATTCCCTCAGTTTTTGAGATATATGGCTGAAATGTTGTATGTGGGCACCATTTTGTAATAAAGGAATCATTTGACGGAACTGGCAAGATAAGATCAGTATAAGATATAGCCCCCATGCAACCGATTGTTCCGATATAAGATTTTTTGACCGTAACTTCTGTAATAAAATAGCTAGGAACGTGGAATTTTATAGCTACGGCTCTTTTTGCATGAGCAATATCCACGTTGAAAATTATTAAGATTATATTAAAAATTCTCATAGCCCCAATACAATCGATGTTTCCGATAAACGTATTGTGAGCTATAACTGCTATAATTAAACAGGTAGGAACGTCAAATTTTGTAACTATAGCTCTTTTTGCATGAGCAATATGGATAAGGAAAATTATTCAGACTCGATTGATATTTTACATAGCTCCCATACAATCGATAGTTCCAATAAATGGATTTTTAGCTATAACTCCTTTAACTAAACAGGTAGGAACGTCAAATTTTGTAACTATTGTTCTTTTTGTATGAACAATATCGCTGTTGAAAATCATTGAAACTCGATTAATATCTCACATAGCCCCCATACAATCGATAGTTCCGTTAAGCGGATTTCGGTAGATAACTCCTGTAATTAGATAGGTAGGAACGTGAAATTTCATAACTATTGCTCTTTTAGAATGCAACACAATCGATAGTTCCGATAAACGGATTTTGGGCTATAATGTTTAAAAACAGTAGGGTTGACCTAATTTTTCACATAGCCCCTATACAATTGATTGCATCCTTTATATCTGTGGTCATAAGCAATAACAGCCTAACTCGACTTAAGAAATTAAACCAGTTGAAATTTTTGCTGGTGGTTTTGAATAGCAACATCGAAGCATTTTTCAAGACTTTCATTGGTCTTTTTTTATTAAATCCATTACGTTTGCCTTAGTTATAAAACAGTTTTGTTACAAAAATTCGCCAGCAAAAATTTCAACTGATCTAATTTCTAAAGTCGACTTAGGCTGTTATTGCTTATGACCACAGATATATCAGCGTAAGGGCGGCACTCCTTTATAGTGTGTTCATGCTTCAAATAACGTGAATCATAAAGCCTTCGGTACAGCCGAAGACAGCCTTTTCTTTATGCTATTTTACTTCATTTATTTAGTAATATTTTATTTTATTTTTGGTTTATTTATATGAGGTTTTATTTTATTTTGCTTTGTTTTATATTGTTTTATTTTATCTGGTTCGCGTTTTTAGTTTAGTTTAATTTCATTTCAATTTTATAATTATTATTTTATTTTACTTTATTATATCTTATTTTATTTTTTTATTCTACTTCTTTTATTTTATTTTATCTATCTCATTTCTTTCTATTTTATTTTACCCTATTTTACTGTTTAATATTGGTTTGTTTATTTTTATTTTGTTTTATTTAAATTTATTCACTTTATTTTATTTTGTTTTATTTTATTTTGTTTTATTTTATTTTATTTTATTTTATTTTATTTTATTTTATTTTATTTTATTTTATTTTATTTTATTTTATTTTATTTTATTTTATTTTATTTTATTTTATTTTATTTTATTTTATTTTATTTTATTTTATTTTATTTTATTTTATTTTATTTTATTTTATTTTATTTTATTTTATTTTATTTTATTTTATTTTATTTTATTTTATTTTATTTTATTTTATTTTATTTTATTTTATTTTATTTTATTTTATTTTATTTTATTTTATTTTATTTTATTTTATTTTATTTTATTTTATTTTATTTTATTTTATTTTATTTTATTTTATTTTATTTTATTTTATTTTATTTTATTTTATTTTATTTTATAAAATATTGTATTATTTTATTATTTTATTTTTTATTTAGTCCTATTATAATTTATCTTTGTCTTTATTGAATTTTAATTCATTTTTTTATCTTTTTTAATTTAAATTTATTTTTTATTTTTTGTTTTATTTAAATTTAAGATAAGTTGGTTTTTTTTATATAATCTCATATTATTTTATTTTTTTATTTTGCATTATTTGATTTTATTTTTGTCTTTATTAAATTTATCTTTTTAATTAAAATTTTTTTTTTGCTTAATTAAATTTTAGATTAGTTTATTTTATTATTTGTTTCTGTTTTCTTTTATTTTATATTCTTTTTTTATTATTATGTTGTATTTTGAATGTGTCACTTGGCATTCCGTGGTAGCCCTCGTATTAAGGCATCATCGTAGGTAGCTACTCTATCTTCTCGTATTTGCATAGTTAATGGTTGTCAGCTATTAGGCTAAAGTAAAGCACACTCCAAAAACAAAACCAAGCAATCAAAATAAGGAAATTTTGCCTGCGTAAAGTGCCAACACAATCAACAACAATAATAATAACAACTCTGTTCTATAGCTCTAAAAAATTTATTTATCTGTAAATACAAACAAACTAAAGCAAAGTAAGCAAGAGCTTCTAGTCACGGCAGAGCATTGGTGGTCGTACACTGCATTTTAACTAAGCTCCAGAGTACATACAAAGAACTCGTTAGGTTGATACATATATTTTAAAGTTCAGATGTTCAAAAGTTAAAAGTAATAATTTAAAATATGAAATCATACAAATATCAACCGAGAAATGTTTCAACTAGCTGCAAAACAAAAAATTAAAAAAAAAAAAAGTACATATAACCCACTGTACCACCACTCTAGCAAACAAAATCTTCCACCATCACCCATCTTTTTGGCCCGCCCAACATTTAGTCCTTCGTTTAACATCACTAACTCATCCTTTTAAAAGTTAAGTAACGAGTTAAGTAAAGCTCGCACACGCGCCCTTCTAAAATTGCATCATTTGCTTTATTTCCCGCATTTGTTGGCAGCGCACTTTGCTGAATGGCTAAAAAGCCGAGAAGCGAATAACGAAATAAGGTAAGAAACAGCAGAACAAAGTCAATATACACAAAATGTGCAACCAACTTTAAACGCCCGCACTAATTCTTCGCTATGCATTGCAAGGTAAGCCAATACAAACGTACTTACAGACAGACTTACAAAAATAAAAGGTAAATAAGTGGGAGGATAAATATCACCCAGCTAAAGGATTAACCCGTGCACTTTTGCTTTAGCGCTACATTGTAATTTAATATTTTAATGTAAAAATTGCAATTTTACTTATATAACGACGTAGCAAGGAGTCACACCGATTCAATTTAACGTTTATGGTTGCCGAGGGTTGCCACCTAATACCATTCTGGACCTAAAATTATTATATTTATTTTTTGGCATATACTAGATTATAAGAAAACGACTTTACCTTTTTTGTAAGAATTTTTAACCATTAAGCGATTCCTCTACACTTCTGCGGTGTTGCCTCTTATTTACAAATTTTATATGGATAACAAACGAAATGTAATTTACGTCGTATTTCAAAAGCTATATTTCTGAGTAGCGTTGCCATCTACCCCCATTACTTTTATTTCCGCTATTATCTCGAAAACGAGTTAACCTAACCTAATAAACATAATGGGATAAGTTTGACCTACCTAGAAATGTGATAAGTTTGACCTACCTAGAAATAGAATAATAAAGAATAATAAATATTTCTAGGTAGGTCAAACTTATCCCATTATGTTTATTAGTACTAGTACTACACCATTTTCACATTAAAATAAGAAATCTTCATTATACCCAGTGTACTAGTAATAGAGCAAGGGTATATTAATTTTGTTCACATAACGGTAGTACGTAACGGAACAAATAGATATAGAGTTCCTTATATGAAAGTTCTTAGGTTGAAAAGAGGAGTTCATGAAAGCATGTCCGTCCGTCTGTCCATCCGTCCGTCTGTGTACACGATAACTTGAGTAAAAATTAAGATATTTGCATGCAATTTTATATACACTAGGGTGATTAAAAAAAAATGTCGACTTGTGTTGATGAGAAAATAAGCCTTGCACAAAATTAGCGCTCTAACTGAACCCTTAGGGGTCGCTATTTCTTTCGCCCTTTTTGAATGTGAATTTTCTTTTAATTTTTGAAACTTTTTGTAAATATTTTTACATACTCTTAAAGTTGAAGCTTGAAAAATGGTGAGCCATGTGCGATTATCTCAACAATTCAAATAATCTTATTTGCAATTGACTCTTTCGCATCTACTACACTACTCGTACTACATTTACAACTGACTATTCTCAATAACAAATGACGCGTTTTCATTTTATGTGTGGCTTTCTCATTTACAAGTACCCAATCTAATTTATATTTCACGTTTTCGCATTTACATTTCACTATTCTCAATTACAAATAACGCTTTCGCATTTCAATGTGATCCTTTCTCAATAACAACTGGAAATGGTGTAGTATCGTTGGGAGTATACTTGATGAAATATAAAAAAAATAGAAACAATTTTTATTTTTTATTTTTAACAACTACCGATCTCTGAACAAACTACAATCTGCAGAGGAAATCTAGGGTGGGCCGAAACCTTGATTTCAGATTCGGATTAAGCGCCCCCAAAAGATTTAGAATCCGATAAGAAACCCTCTGGAATGTTTTGGCTGTTGTACAGTTTAATCCTTATTTGCGATTCTTGATTAAGATAACCGAAAAGCCCAGTGCGGCCACTGAAAATGAGAATGAGAGGAGACGAGTTTAGAGCAAGTTTATGTGATTAAATTGTTTTAGTTTTGACTCTTCTCGCATCAAAATATAACTTAGTATAAAATTAAAAAGTTTCGGTTGCATGCCTTGGTATCCCATATTTTCGCATTACAGTTGTTAAGAAAATATTGTCCGTTTGTGGTATGTAACCGAAGCCAACACAATGTTTGCACATTTAAAGCGTATAAAAACAAAAAATGGTAAATAATTAAGTAAAATTTTGGGGCTAACATTTTTTTTTTTTGCTGTAGGTATTTAAACAGCCATTTGGTCCCCAATTGAAATGTATACTCATTGCATTACCAGCCGAGCAACAGAATTGCATTTAATTATCAGTTTCATTTTACGCTACAATTAACAGACGGATGAGCGTTTGCCTGCTAAAACGCAAAATTGTTTTATTTAAACGCATACCCACACACATAAAAATTTTCATGTAAAATCAACACTTTTTTAGTTTATATTGAAGGACATGCTGAATAACTTCACTTCGTGTTAAATTAACATGACTTCCTGTTAAATCACCATGAAACTCATGGTGAAAAACTTGACAACGTTTTGAATTAACATGAATTTCTGTTAAAATAACATTAATTCCTGTTAAAACAACACTATCTGCCTCATTATCTCATGTTGTTTCATGTTGACAAAAATTATTGTGTGTGCAACAATTTTGACCATTAT
The DNA here is from genome assembly GCA_964058755.1 of Campiglossa producta. Taxonomy (NCBI): domain Eukaryota; kingdom Metazoa; phylum Arthropoda; class Insecta; order Diptera; family Tephritidae; genus Campiglossa; species Campiglossa producta. The sequence continues at coordinate 119,365,614 of CAXKVI010000002.1, forward strand.
GCATAAAAAACTACCCTGACAAAGTTTTATGCAATTCGGACCAATAATATAATATACCTTTCCATTATCCTTTCAGAATATGAACGTAATTTCCTTAATAATTATTATCCTGAATCTTTCCATAAACTCTATTTGTAATATAGGGTATACCCTAGAAATTAATTTTACAGTATGGGTATCAAATGAAAGGTGTTCATGCGGGCCTGAAAGTATTTCGATATCTCAATGCGTTTCGGAGATATCAACCAAAACATTTTACCTGAACTTTTCTTACTTGTATAACTAAATGTTACTCATTCGCCGTATATGACCCATAAAAAGTACCCCATAATTCAATTATTTTTCCCACACTGATAAAAATGATTTCCTAAAAGTAAGGAAACCTCCATACAAATTCAAGTAAATGAAGGGAACAATATTGCACCAAGGCCGCACTGCCTTAAAAGAAAGAAGTTGTTATACTTAAATTTACTTTTAAGTAGGGCTTGTACTTAAATGGTAGTTAAGTAATTTTAAACTTAAAAAAAAAAATTATTTTACACAGTTCTTATATTGCCTTCAACGAGAATCGAACTCACAACTTTTCGAATGGTAAACTCAGATGTCTACCATGAAGCTATTGAATACTTACGCTTGACAGCGTCTAATTACACCTTTGTTCTGTTTATGGAATTTCACCACTCTTACTCACGTTGCCTCCCAACATAAGGAAATATTGACTTATTTTTAATTTTTAGGATAGTTGTATACTTAATATGTAATAAAATTCCTTAAAAATTGCGCGGGCAGAACGTTTTTTGCGGCGACAGCGAAAATAAGTAAATATGGTCCTAAATTAAGTTAAACACTGCCTTGATATCACTGGAAAAAATGTCTTCAGCATAAGGAAATATTCACTTATTTTGAACTTAAGGACAGGTTTATACTTAATAAACTTGTAAATTGATTGAAACTAGTAAAAATGTCTTTAATACTGAAATGAGTACATTGATTTACTTATGGCAAGTAGAAATGTTCTTTTAAACTAAGTAGATTTGTCCCTAAAACAGAGTTTTTTCCTTAAAAATAGGAAAAATATTTTTTTTTAAAGCCAAGTAGTACGTTTCTTCAATTTTAGGACAATTATTTTTATCAGTGTAGGAAACATATGGTTATGCAATCTTTTCCAAGGAATACGTTTTTTTGATAATCCTTATCACGGATCCTGTTGTGCTCATAAAAATTCTAAGGTGGACATTTATTACAGAGCCCATTATATATGGGCAAAATATGAGCCGTTTAAAGCACAAGTGGTATAAGTCCAGCTTTCGTTTTTTTTTAGTTAGGCATGTATGTATGTGCGGGAAAGTGTTTTCTATATAACACGCTAACGGGGTAACTCCTAGTTCCCATAGAAACCGAAAAACTAGCAGAACTAAGTTGTGAAATTTAGGGTACCCCCTATTTGTTCACAACACAAAACCTTCAATATCTCAGTTTGAGAAAAGGTGGACTTATACCACTTGTGCTTTAAACTGCTAACTAAACCTTTAACTAAAAATCCGCACGGGTTACCGTTTTCCTATCGCATACATCTTATTTAGACTAAGGCGAAAGAATATAGAGGGTATGGATATCAAATTTCGAACCAAAACTTTTTCCATAAATTTTACGTACGCTCTTATTCTTGCACATACAACGAACTTGGATTAACATATCTGTTAGCACGTATTAATACAAAAACAGGGTACACAGTGTTTACGGTACTGCTTTACATTTCTTTATATGTAGCAATAATACCTTAATTGGATTTTAAGGCTGACATTGTTGTATTAGCTAATGTAATCAAATAGGTCAATAGGCAATCCGTCAGCAATGATTTCCCGTTTTAACTGGATGTAGGATCTTAAATAGCAAAACCTTCTTAAGAAAACATCTGGACCCTGTATGTGTTTGTCACTTTTACGGTGACCATCCATTTTCTATTTTAAACTCTGACTTCATATTTGTCCAATAATATCAATCCGTCGGGTTAGATCTGTATCTTTTTTCGAAATTGCATAACGTGGTCACCGTAAGCATTTTGCATATCTACATAAACATATGAACGTTGTGTGGAAGTGAAAAAAGCACACTTTCATATGCACACTTACGTACACTTTGCGCAGCATAAATTTTAATGAATTTAATGTTGTCAATTTCCGTCCGTCAATTTCTTCGCCGACAATTCACGTGTGCATACAGGAAATTACATACATAACTAGAAACTGAATCCTTTTTAATTAATTTTACCCCTTTCATTCATCATGGTTAAAAAATCCTTAAAATTTTGAAGCAGCCTTAGTGAAACTTAACAAGCCGCTTTAATAAAATACCCAGTTATTTTTAAACATTTTGTTTACTCTCATTTTCGAACAGATAAAATTGGCCGAGGTTGGTTTCGGTTGCTTTTTGATTAATAAAGGCGTCGTTATGATGATGATGACTTCAAATTGAGGTCGAAATATCGATGAGCTCAACAATATATGTATCGTCGGCTTTGAAATGGCGTTCTGAGTCGGCAAAAAACAGTAGGTCCCGCCAACTTTCAAAGCGATTATGGTAATACTGTAAATATTACAGTATTTACTGTAAAATTGGCAGTAAAAACATGTGATTTTTGAAAAATATCAACTAATGATATGAGTCCACTTTCAAATTTACAGTAATTCATGTCAATGTCCACTTTCAAATTTACAGTAATTCATGTCAATATGATAGTATATTCGAAGAATGATATGGGGTCACTTTCAAAATTGATATTACCCACTGTTGGACGAAAAATGACAGGGTTTACTGTTAATTTGACGGCCGTTTCTTCTAGATTTTTTTTCAGTGTAAGCAAAAAAATCAAAGCAGCACACTACAAGTTGGAAGAGAAGCTCGGCAAAAATCTTGGTTATGATAACCTCAATCTGCGTTAATATTATAGACACTGAAATTTTCGGTCCTTAATATTAATTTTTATAAGGCCCACTGACACGACTACTTTTTAATTTACATGTTATTGACAATTTTTCAAATTAACTCTGAGTAAAAAAGTTGTACAAGAGGGCATAGCACCGCCATTCTGTGTTCTTGATAAATTAGAATTTTTTCCTGATTTATAAAGTGCCTTATTCTTCTACATAAGATTATCATATCCCAAGAACCTGAATATCTTATGGAACGCTTTCAATTTTCTAGATCACGTCATTCGGCTAACCTATTTACCATGAAGTATACTTGTCTTAAAACCGAGCGTCAATTTTTTGTATGCGTAATTCGCCTTTGGAACGCACTGCCTCAGTATCTGAAAGGCATACGCTTCAAAAATAAGCTCTTACATTACTTTAGTCAATAAAGTGAAAATCGCACAACCTCCCCTTCTTCCCCATTCCTTATTCCAAACCCGCTAGCCGCTTTACTCCCGTATTTCTACCTTAAAGCTTGTTATGATTACATACAATAATACTCTTTAGTTTAAGTTTATTATAAGTTGAAGCACTGTAAAATAATCTATGGTTGTGTGTTTGTTAAATAAAGATATGCGATATGAGATTTCTCGTTCAATTTAAGCTCGGCAGTATAACATTGTGATGTGCCCTTGACTTTATAAGCCACCTTACATTGAAAGTCCTCAAACAACAATTTACTAATTATGCCCGACAAATTTTCAAAATTTCCATATCCTCGACCGTTGTATAAATGTAGAATTTTCTTTAATTATGGTTGCGAAAAATTTTAAAATTTCAGTTTTTGAAATGAGTTAAAATTACACAGTTTTGTTACAGTTTGTTCGTAATAACTCAATCACCTTAACGTCGATTTTAATTATTTTGGCTCCGGTGGAAAATATATTTAGTCTTCTCAAAACGAAGTCAAATATCATAAAAATCCATACAGCTGTAGCGGAGATCAGTAATCCTTCGTTTTTCTTATAGTCTAAGAGCCGACAAAGTGGCGACCTTACCCGAACGAGTAAGAAAATGAAATGCACTTTATATGATAGTTTGTAACGTAAATAATACTTTGTGCATGTGTTGCCTAAGGAAATCCGGTCAAGGGTATTTTTAAATAATTTTTGAAAAGTGCATTTTTTGAGGTCACCTTCACCGAACGAGTAAGAGAATGAAATGTATACCGTAGTAAAGGAAATTTCATTGCGAATCCGATGGAATATGGTTGCCTTCCAAAATCGGCCAAGGATTAGGGTTGCCTAGCTTTAAAGTGAGTGCATTCAAAAAAATTTTTTTTTGGAAAATTTTAATACCATAGTACATTAACTTTACTTTTGAGATATCCGAGAATTTTTTTGGGACGATATGTTGTGTTCTGCTGCCGCTGCGTTCGGAAAATTATGAAAAAATTACCAAAAAAATTAGCGATATTTTCCTTAAAAATGCAATAAAATTGTTTTTATTAATATTTGGAAAAAAAGTTAAGTAGTTCTTTGAAGCGCTATTTCTTATGAACAAGATTGCATATTTATATTGATAGGTGTCTTTTATAGTTTGAGGTAATTTATTCGCTCAAAGTGGCACAGCAATAAAAACAAATAAGATTCTGCTGCTCTTGGTTTTGTAGTTGTTTGGGATTTTTCTTTGTTGTTGTAAGTTCCATTTCTTCTTTAAGTAGCAATGCTACTAACAAGTGAGCAAAAAACCAAAATCTGGCCAAGGATTTGGGTTCTCTAGCTCTAAAGTTAGAATATTAGATTTTTTTTTTTTTTTTAAACTTAAAAATATCGAAAGAATTAAGGTATTTTGGTGTTCGAGTAAATCAATTTGAATACTTACGAGTTATCCGTTGTCCAGTGATGCTGGGGCATACTAGATCTGGTCCACTCTTGACACAGGGAACTGATATTTGAGTATATGTGTGAAACATATAAACTTACGATATTTAAAATTGGGATGTAAACCAAATAAGTAAAATTAATTTATGCAACGTATAAAATGCAATAATTTGGCTTCAAAGTTGTGGACTCAATTATGCCAAAGTCTGCCCGCTTTTCACTCATTCACAGGATGCGATTACACTGCAGCATTTTATAACAAAGGCAAAGTTAAACCATTTAAGATTTTTAGTAGAAATGAAAACTATCAAAGAGTGTTTGCCTCATTAACTAATTTATCTGATGTGTTAGTTGATGAAAAAATGGATACTGTGCAAGAGTTTACCGCCTCTTTATATGGCATAAAGCACTGCACCGGAGTGAATGACGCAAGGCATCAAATATTTCTAAAAAGTTACTCTGCCAAAGAAGACCAGGAGCAGCTCTTAACAAAAATTAAAGGTTTTGACTCTAACACGATACCACCATGCTGGAAATCACTAAAGCAAAAAATATTGAGAACAATTTTCGTTAATTCTATGTGGTTAAATGCAATGGACCCAATATGTGAAAAACTCCAGCCTCAAAGCTGCGGTTGGTTTTTAGACAGCTTCCTCAAACCTGTCGGATTCTTTGGTGAACAATCACCCCTACGAGTTGAAGACATTATGGAAGTTACAAACAGGGAAACCAACGAAGACTCAAACGTATTTCACCAAGAATCTGACACAGATTAGCATTGAATCCACTTATGTAATTTATATAAACAACGCTGGAAAATATATATGTAAATAAAAAAACATGATTTTTGAATTTTTTCTTGACTTGGTTAGTAAATATTTGGTTTACATCCCAATTTTCAATATCGTAATTTTATATGTTGCACACAGTATGCCCCAGCATCACTGGACAACGGATAACTCGTAAGTATTACAATTGATTTACTCGACCAACAAAATACCTTAATTCTTTTTAAGTTAAAAAAAAAAAATTCTAATATTCTAACTTTAGGGCTAGAGAACCCAAATCCTTGGCCAGATTTTGGTTTTTTGCTCAATTGTTAGCAGCATTGTTACTTAAAGAAGACACGGAACTTACAACAACAAAGAAAAATCCCAAACAACTACAAAAACAAGAGCAGCAGAATCTTATTTGTTTTTATTGCTGTGCCACTTTGAGCGACTGAATTACCTCAAACTATAACAGCCACCTACCAGCATCCCTGGACAACGGATAACTCGTAAGTATTACAATTGATTTACTCGACCAACAAAATACCTTAATTCTTTCGATATTTTTAAGTTAAAAAAAAAATCTAATATTCTAACTTTAGAGCTAGAGAACCCAAATCCATGACCAGATTTTGGTTTTTTGCTCAATTATTAGCAGCATTGCTACTTAAAAGAGAAATGGAACTTACAACAACAAAGAAAAATCCCAAACAACTACAAAAACAAGAGCAGCAGAATCTTATTTGTTTTTATCGCTGTGCCACTTTGAGCGACTAAATTACCTCAAACTATAACAGACACCTATCAATATAAATATGCAATCTTGTTCATAAGAAATAGCGCTTCAAAGAACTACTTAACTTTTTTCCAAATTTTAATAAAAAAAATTTTATTGCATTTTTAAGGAAAATATCGCTAATTTTTTTTGGTAATTTTTTCATAATTTTCCGAATGCTATAGCGGCAGCAGAACACAACATATCGTCCCAAAAAATTAGGTTTAAGCTCATGGGAATGTCCTCTATCGAATGCAAAAAAAATCTCGGATATCTCAAAAGTAAAGTTAATGTATTAGGGTATTAAAATTTAAAAAAAAAAAAATTTTTTTGAATGCACTCACTTTACAGCTAGGCAACCCTAATCCTTGACCAGAATTTGGAAGGCAACCCTATTCCATCGGATTCGCAATGAAATTTCCTTTACTAGGGTATACATTTCATTCTCTTACTCGTTCGGTGAAGGTGACCTCAAAAAATGCACTTTTCAAAAATTATTTAAAAATACCCTTGACCGGATTTCCTTAGGCAACCCATGCACAAAGTTTATTTACGTTACGAACTATCATATAAAGTGCATTTCATTTTCTTACTCGTTCGGGTTTGTCGGCTCTCCGACTATTATCTCAAAAACTGAAATTTCAAGATATCTCGAAAACTGTTCTACTTGATGAAATGATTACATATTCGGAATCAGCAGATAATTCTACATAGGAATTATGTATCAAATGACGAGAATATGGAAATTTTTGAAAATTTGTCGGGTAAAAATTTTTGATTGGGGATTTTTTATATAACGTGGCTTATAAAGTCAAGGGCATATCACAATCTTGCACTATCGTGCTTAAAATTTTCGTAATTAAATCACCTGGTATAGGAATGCTAACTTTTTTCGTTCCTAAATTTTTTCTGATTTTAAAGAGTTTTTAATCGATAGAATAAATTAGCAGAAAATTTTACTTTAGGTAAGGTCCATTTATTATTTCGAAACTAAAGTTGATCAAAACTTGTTGAGTGTTAATATCAATCTTGATAAGTAATCAAGAAAAAATATTTGTATCAAGTGTTTTTGAAGTTTTGACGTAAACTCTTTTTTTATTAAAATAAATTTTAAATAATTTTGTTTTTGGCGCTGAACTCAAACCACTTAAATGATCTGATTTTTGCTTTAAAACTGCCAAGCCTATCAATTAAAAATTTTACAGCACAGAGTTTTGTAGGAGTTGAAATTCCCTATAAAAGAGGTCTATATGAAAAAAGTATTCAGGACGCCCGTTCCAAAGTAATAAGCTTTAAACATTGGAATGATTTTTTGATTTGAAATCATGTATTTATGCAGGTATTCAAAAGCGAATTAAAATTTTTAAAACGGACTTTATCATAAAAATTTCCTGTTACGTATAAGGCGTTATAAATACGGTGACCATAAATGTTTTTTCAAAAAACAGAACTCTTTTTACTTAAGGCTTGGTCTTGCCTTTACGAGAAAATTTCGGCACCCGGCTAAAAACTATTTGGGGTTATACTCTCAATATTTGGAATAAAATAGTGTTTTTCATGGCGTAATCATCTCTTTGCAGTAAAAAATGTTGCCAACGTCTTCGAAACATTAAAATTGCAATCTTAAATAATTTCAACCAAAGTGCATCAATTGAAAGTCATTTTTTTTAAGTATACTTTTCATTTTTGTGAATAGTATTTCTCGATGGTGAGAGACATTTCCTTGTTAATTTAAAACCTGCCATAACCACGTGTGCCGTTTTGGCCGAAATGTACCATTTTTGGTACGATTTTTTTCCGGGAACGAAACTTCCAAATTTGGTACGTTTTTGCATTTTAACGTACTCAATTTTTGATTTCAATGAAGCACTTGACCGCGTTAAACATGAACTAAATTATTTTTAAAATATTTTGAAAGATTTTAAATTTTCCATAAAGTTTTGAAATTATTGAGCAAACTAACTAGGGGCCACTCATTACATTTGTTAAAAGAGGTTGCCGGCACAAAAAAGCAGAACAAAAACAGAACATTTGCTTAAAAACAGAACATTTCTGTTATTTTCCTTAGAAAAAAAAATACGCAGAACAAGCTCCTTAAAAACAGAACTGTTCTGCCAAAAACAGAACGGATGGTCACCGTAGTTATAAACCATTTTTTTTAATTCGAGGCAAAACTTTGTCCACAAGATTAATGCGAGTTGCATAGTTCGCATATGTAAGTCTGGGCCAACTTTTATTTGAATACTAAATAAAACGTTAGATAAGCTCTTACCGAGCCAGATCAAGTCCAGCCTCTCTCGTTATGAGTATTGCTGAATGAAACGTGAAACATCTCTTCCAGCCCTAAGTAAACCATGATGAAACAAAATTTCTAGGAAAATTTTGATGACAATAATTGAATGAATACGACGGCTCAGCGCTGGAGAAGTAATTCTACAATAACATTAACAACATCAGGAATGTAGATTTCGTGTCGCCGAAGGCTGCTTAGCCAAAGTGGCCAACCTTGATCATAATCGATTTATTCAGTACTTGGCTTCTCATGAAACAAAGTTACCTTCTTAAGAAAATAATTCTCAATCAAATCCGTTCCTTAAAATATTTTCTACATTTAAAAAAAGAAACAACAACTGTTACAAAACTTTTTGTATTTTAATGATCCCAAAATTTTGTATGCGCCTTTAAAACAGACGCACACACAGGCAGATATGGAAGACTTAAAGAAAATCTCATCCTTGTTTTTTTTTTTCACTCAAAACACCAATTTCGGTATTTGCATAAAAACAATTTGCATTCGGCAAAAGCAAGCAGTTGCGAAAATTTCTACAAAAACATTTTTCACAATCAAGTTGCAAAGTTTCATAGGAATGCACGATGCAAATACGAGATCGACTCTCGTATTTATTTCTCGGAACTAAAACTATGCACAGGACGTGAACAAGAACTACCATTACGCACGCACACATAAGAACAAAGTGTGCCACAACCCGGATGGCGCTTCTGAGTCTGTTTTGGCATTCAGTTCTTTGTTGTTTACAAAAATTGCGCTATGGGTGTTTGAATGAGGATGATGCTATTTTCAGCTGAGCCCTGCAAAAAGGGAAAATACTCTCTTCAATCATCTGTAGAGTACTCCTTTAGGAGTACTGGAGTACTCCAATTTAAGGCCACTTTCATACATGAAAAAGGTTTTCCAATTTACATGGCAATGTCCTAGGAGAGAACCGCCTACATACATGTGCATATGGGCAATTCTCTGGGAATGTAACTTTAGCCGTGCTCTTCAATAGCTCGTAACTTCAGCGTATTTAAAAAAAAATTTTAAATCTAAAGCATGTTTCCCTTTTATTCCCGAGTTAGCATAAATTGGCAGAGTTAAACGCATTTGAAGAGCACTGCTAACGTAACATTCCCGTAAGAATTGGCCATATATATACATATATCTAGGAGTACTTCATCCAATTTAAATGAGTGATCGGCTATATGTGAAAAAATATATTGGAATGGACAAAACGATCCTTTTGTATGAGCTCAAAGCAGGGCACTTTATTGCGCCAACAGAATATGTTTCGAAAATGAGAAAAGCGTTTTTAGATGACGATCATCAAGGACTATAAAAAAAAGAAAGGGCTTATATAGAAGGTGTCTCTGCCCGCTGGCATGGTAATGGCCGTCTTTCCTTTCGTCGTAGAGAGAGACACTGCGCCATGTGCTGTCTGATTGCACTACCTTCTACAGAATGCATCGTCTACCGACGTCTGACTTAAATCTTGGGCTTCCTCCTCTTAAAAAATTGTTTGTTTGGTTTTCCCCATTTCTTCTGTACTCTCTACCCTTTTTTTAAATTGGGAAGTATGTATACACTTTTGCACTTAAATCCGGAAGCAAAGCTGCTTAAGCGCTGCAAATTGGCCTAACGCGCTTAGAGTGCGTTGCCACATTTTCGCTTGAGCGCATTGCATGTGGACTGCAATACCGACAGTTTACTCAAATCACAGTGATGCTAATGGCGCCACGACATTTAAGAAAAAGCACAAAAAAAACACCTGAACAAATGCAAACATAAATGCTTGGGTGGGCAGCAACGGAAAGTAACATTTGCTAGTCAAGTAGCATTCAACAGCAACAACAAGCAATATTACAAATATACATTCACATTCGCTCCGGATATCCTTAGGTACATCAAGTATTTCCATATGAGAAAAAAACAAGAGGGCAATTGCTTAAACAACAAAAACACAAAGCACGACCCAACTTTATTTAGCTTCTCCGTAACTTTACCGCCAACTCTTGCCACACTACCGCAAGCATACCGAAAAGTAAACTGTAAAGCGGCAAAAAAAATACTTGACAAACACCAATATAGGCACCTCCGTAAAGAAAATGGGTAAACATTTCTCGTATGGCTCGTGGGTTTGTTTTTATACCCAGCGTACTAGTACTAGTACAAGGGTATATTAATTTTGTTCACATAACGGTAGTACGTAACGGCACAAAATAATCGAGATAGATATAGAGGCATGTCCGTCCGTCCGTCTGTGTACACGATAACTTGAATAAAAATTGAGATATTTGCATGAAATTTTATATACGGGTTATTTCTTGGCCAAGGTAGGTTGCTATAGAAAATAGGCGAAATCGGATGAAAACCACGCCCCGTTTTTCGATATCGAAAATTTCGAAAATCACACAAATTGACATATCTTGGTAGCTGAAATGGCTAAAATGATATAATTCCATAGGTGAATCCCCTGGTCATTCTCTTATGATTTTTTCATAAATTTTTTATAGTGGGTGTGGCACCGCCCACTTTTAAGGGAGACATTTTTTTAAATTTTACAGCTCGTATCTTTTAAACTGATTACGATAGAACGATGGAATTTGGCACAGAGCATACTAGTATTGATGGGAGTATAGCTGCACGGAGGGAAATCTTTGGATGGAACATCCATAATTATTGATATCACATTAAATAAAAATTGATAATTCTGTCCCATCAATGAATATGGATGTTTCATCAAAGCTTTTTTGATAAATCACTATTGAAATGGTATCCATATAAACTATTGATAAATTCTAAATAGTTTAAAAAAACAAAATTTGATATAATTTAACATCTGGTTTCAGTAAGATTCGAACCCTGCTCCTCTGGCACGTTAGCCCAGTATTCTACCATTCGGCTACGGCATTTTATAAAATTTTTAGAAAAATGTTCAATCATAAGAAATTCAAAAAATTTTGAATTAAAAAAAAAACGCTCCAACAAGTTGTAATATTGTTAGAAAATCCATAGTAAAAATTGTTGAACTATTATGATTATGCGTCCCAGAAAAATTTACATTTCGCCAATATATATTAATGCGCTGTCTCTACCATTATTACTATGCAGTAAATATGGATATGGATATACCAACAATAGAAATTCATATCACGACCATAGATATGGACATGCCGTTCAAATATATTAGTATTCTATCCATAAATATAGAAAATAGTACATCATTTCGAAATGGTTGACATGTCATTTTACTTTTTATTGGGAGCAAATAATATTTGATAACTCATTCTGAATGAATATTGCATCAAACTCGTCGCTATCAATAGTGATATTGTCACAACATTCAATGCATTTCTCTCAGTGTGATGAAATTGGATAAAGTCGCTCCCAACCACGCCCACTTTCGATATCAAAAGCTTCGAAAATCACTAAATTGGTATATTTCGGTAACGGAAATGGCTAAAATGATATAATTTTATAGGTGAATCCCCTGGTCATTACAAAATGATTTTTTTTAAGTGGGCGTGGTCGTAACTTTTAAACTGATTAGGGTAGAACGATGAAATTTGGCACAAAGCATGCTAGTATCGTTGGGAGTATACCTAATGAAATTGGAAAAATCACTCTCCAACCACGCCCACTTCCGATATCGAAAGCTTCGAAAGTCACCTAAAGTGATATAACTCGGCAACGGAAATGGCTAAAATGATATAGTTTTTTAGGATGAACCCCCTAGTCGTTCTTTTATGATTTTTTGACAAATTTGTAAAAGTAGGCGTGGCAACGCCCACCTTTAAAGGAGGCATTTTGGAATATTCGACCTTTAAACTGATTACTTCAGACTCATGAAATTTAGCACAACATATACTAGCAATATAGGTGATGAAATCGGACGATATCGCTTCCCGACCACGCCCACGTAAATATCTAAGATAGTAGAAACTTTAGGTAAATCTTCCTAGGGCGTATATCATTGTTATCCAGTTCTGAAAATTACCGCTGGGTATTTATTGTTCGGTTCACCCGAACTTAGACTTCCTTACTTATTATTAGTATAGAATGGATATTTCCTGACTAGTATGAGTTCAGCCAGAAAATCATTGTTGTTTACTAGTAATTTTCTTACTAGTTTGGCGTTTCGCTGCAGGGTTGCTGAAGATAAATTACAGGTTTTCGCGTCGCACGTTGTTTTCATATCCGTGGTTTATAAATTTTACTGAGGCCATAGTCGAGCAATATGAATAGAATTAGAAATCGCTAAGGGGAAACGTTTATTGGGTCCTTTTATTTTATTCTTTTCTTGTTGTTTTTTGCTGTCTGCCAGTTTCTCAAAATCTTTTCTGATGTGTTCATTGGTTTTCGAAACACTTTTTTCGTTATACTGTTCTCTCTCTTTTACTGATATTTTTCAAAAATAGCATTGCGGTGCCAAACCCTTCCGTAACTCACCAAAAACTGTGCTTACAAATGAGTAACCGTTCATATACCTATTGCTTGTTTGATTGTTTCGTTATTTTTTGTTAAAATAAAAGTGTCACCCCCTGCTGCCACTATGCTATTTCTTTTACGCTACAAATGCACACCACCTCTGAGGTTATAACATACCGAATTGTAAGAGACGGGTGGCAATGTACCCATGTCCATTCCATTTTTTTTTGTTCTTCTCACAATATTTGTACCACCTTGTCGCTTGCCGTTCGTATTATTGGCATTGTTTTTATTTTCCTGGATTTTTTTTTTTATTGTTGAGAGAATTGCTTTATGTGCTCACAATTTGGAATGCCTTCACCAGAAAATATATAGGAAACATTTATCGAAGATCCTTTAAGGAAATGATTACATACATACATATCGACGTGCCATACGAAAACTAACACCAGAAATTTTGTGTCTGACGAAAAATAACACGGGTGAAAACAGTATTTTTTTGCCATTCTGAAATATTTATGAATAGAATTGTTTGGCCAAGTGAAAAACTCACTATTCGAAAGAGCGTTGCAATCTGTATGAATTTAGTGCTTACAATTGTTTGGTGAAATGGTCCCTACCAATGCTCTCACCCCGTTAATATGAACATGCTTCTTGAAATCGTTCTTTTACTTTTTACGTGTGCATACTGTATTTTCAATAATGTTTCCCGCCGTAAATTACCGAAACGTCAGAATAAAAGAGAAAGTTTAACATACATACATGCGTAAACCACCATGTAAGTACTTATTTATGTGTGCTGAAAGTGGTATCATGATAACAGTAAAATACTCCTTTCCTCCAGTTATTTGGAAAATGTGTTTAATGACTCTGCATTGTAGGGAATGCGTAAGAACATAGCAATAAAGAGAGCTTTTGTGGAATGAAGGGGGTGTAGCTCATTCAAGTTGTATGTTAATTTATTAAACCGAACCAAAACGAGTTCATGTTTCCAAAGAAAAATACATAGCTTTAAACAAATTTCATGAAAACCTCTCCAAAAAACTTTTTAATAGAATTTTAAGAATATTTAAGTATATTTAGCCCTGTCAAAATAAACATAAAAACAGTTGTGAAACAGTTGTGAAATTTTTGTAGAGAGCTTAGGTTCGCCCTTATAAAGAAAACTTCCAAAGTCCCCATCAATAACATGTGTGCTAAAAAAGTTGTTCGGGCTCAAAGGTCAAAGTTTTAGGTTTTTTGGACTTTTCGTGAAAACGGTAAGTTTTTCTAAAAGTTACTTGAGATCAAGTTATAGAACTGTAAATTCCCTACAAATATGGTTCTACCATTTTTTCTCTAAGAGTAACAAGTTTGAGGTTTTTTTTTTATTTTTCTCGACTTTTGAAATCGAATAACTTTTTAGCACAAATGGGATCGATGAGGATTTTTGCAGTTTACTTCCTGGGGCGAAGCTAAGCTCCTGACAAAAAACAATGAGCCCTGTTGGAATTTTTGTTATACAAAATAAACTAAAAAAAATTATTTTTCACAATTCTGTTACACTGACGCCATCGTATACTTATGCTTGCCAGCGTCTAATTACCGCATTGTTCCAAATGACACCACACTTTCTCACGTTGCCTTGTTGCTTTCACCGAGAATCGAGCTGTTACTGCTTAACGTAGATCTCAACCATTATGCCGTGGGGTACTTATGTTTGTCGGCGTCTAATTGCAGCTTCGTTCTATAACTGTAGTGACAGTACCTTCGCTGTTGGATTGAATGTATTAAGGAAATTATTACTTGTATTGAGGAAATTATAACTTGTATTGAGGAATTAACACTTGTATTGAGGTAATTTATTTCTTAAAGTTAAGGACAACATTAACTTAAATTGAGGAAAAAAGTATTTAAATTAATGATATTTTTTCTTATATTAAGTGAATCGAAATAAGGAAACTGGTTCGTTGTTTCAAGGAAATGCTTTTTTCTGAGTCTATAGGCTTTATAAAAATTACTATTTTCAGTGTCGATGGGGGAACTTCGTGACAAATAAACGATAAGTGAAAATTGTTCTAGGCATACTAATGTTTTCGAGCAAAATCCTCAAAAGTCCATACGTGGCATATATTTTCATATAATTTCCAGACTAAGTAATTTTACAATCGCAATATCTCAGAGTGTAATGGAGTGTGGTTGCTAAGTGACCTTGCTCAATCCCGACTCTTGCGCCCTCGTTCGTGCACTCTGGGCAACGGGAGCTACCTAGGCTCGTGGCAGAAAGAGAGGGAGCCCCGGTGGGGCCACTCTGACATACTTGGTTTAAGGGCTCACCAAGGTCTTTTTCGCAGCGTCTGTTCACCATGAGGTGCGGCTGCAAGCGGGTGTCTGTCTTGTAGCAAGCGGCTCGCTATATAAATGTGTGAATAATTTTATCAAAATCCCGGGGACGGATTGTGCGCTGGGTTTGGGACCCGCCACGTAGAAACTTTATTCCAATGAAAAGCAAAGAAAAGCCTCGGATGAGAACCCCCTTTAATGTTGACGACCCGGCAAAACGAAATAAGGACTACGAGATGGATATTAGGGCATGTACATGGAATGTCCGGACCCTTTCAAGGGATGGTACCGCTGTCCGACTGGTTGATGTCCTCGTCAACGCAAAGGCTGACATCACCGCCCTGCAGGAAATGCGATAGACGGGAGCAAGCAAAGACGACCATCGGACCTTGTGACGTATACTACAGTGGCCAGACACGCGGCAAAGCGCGTGGTGTAGGATTCGTGGTTGGAAAGAGACTTCGCCGCCAAGTACTAGCGTTCACTTCTGTGGACGAGCGTCTCGCTGCGATCCGCATCAAGACGAGGTTTTTCAACATAACATTTATCTGCGCCTATGCGCCGACTGAGGAGACGGACGACGCAGAGAAGGACTCCTTCTACGATAAACTTGAACAAACTTATGATCGCTGCCCCCAAAATGATATCAAAGTTGTGCTCGGCGACTTTAATGCCAAGGTGGGCAAGGAAGGAGTCTTTGGACCTACAGTTGGAAAATTTAGTCTCCACGATATAACATCACCCAACGGCACTAGGTTGATTGACTTCGCCGCTGCTCGCAATATGGTCATCAGTAGTACTAGGTTCCAGCATAAACGAATACACCAAGCCACCTGGCTGTCCCCTGATCAAAGAACAAGAAACCAGATTGATCATGTCATGATTGACGGCAGACATAGCTCCACCGTTCTGGACGTGCGTACACTGCGTGGTCCCAATATTGACTCTGACCATTATCTTGTCGCAGCCAAGACACGCACACGCCTCTGTGCAACGAAGAAAGTGCGCACAGTAACGGAAGGAAAGTTTGACGCCGAGAAGCTGCGCAAGGCACAGACAGCTGATAATTTCACAACTCAACACCTGCTAGCAGAGGGCAATCCTCGACTTAACGATGTAACCGAGCAATGGAAGCATATCTCTCACTCATTGCGTACCGCCGCTGAGGCCACTATAGAGTTCCAGCGAGCCCGCAAGAACAACTGGTACGATGAGGAATGCAAAACTGCCTCGAAAAAAAAGGACGCTGCCTACAAGGAGACGTTGCGAACGGGCGCAACCCGCAGTGTATGGCAACAATATCGTGAGGCAAAGAAGGAAGAGAGACGCCTTTTCAGAAAAAAGAAAAGTGAGGCCGAAAGGCGTGAGTGTGAGGAGCTTGAGATGCTGGCTGACAGGAATGATGCCCGAAAATTCTATGAAAAGATCCGGCGGATGACGGAAGGTTTTAAGACCGGGGCAAGCGGCGACCTGGTAACCGACGTACAAAGTGTACTTAAATTATGGAGGGAGCACTTTTCCTCACTGTTAAATTGCGAGGGAGACGTCGAACCCGATACCCCAATCCCTGACGATGGAAAAGTCGTCCCACCACCTGACTATGATGAAGTGAAGATAGCTATATCCCGGCTTAAAAACAACAAAGCGCCTGGAAAAGACGGACTACCCGCCGAGCTGTTCAAACACGGAGGCGAAGAGCTGGTAAAAAGCATGCATCAGCTCTTATGCAGAATATGGTCAGACGAATGCATGCCTCCGGATTGGAATTTAAGTGTGCTTTGCCCAATCCACAAGAAAGGCGATCCCGCTAACCGCACCAACTACCGCGGAATCAGTCTTCTTAATATCGCATATAAGGTTCTTTCTAGCGTGTTGTGTGAAAGGCTGAAGCCCATCGTAGACAAACTGATTGGACCTTATCAGTGTGGCTTTAGACCTGGTAAGTCTACCATCGGCCAGATTTTCACTATACGCCAAATCCTGGAGAAGACCCATGATAAAAGAATCGACACACACCATCTCTTTGTCGATTTCAAAGCCGCTTTTGACAGCGCAAAAGGAGTTGCCTGTATGCCGCCATGTCTGAATTTGACTTCCCTGCAAAGCTTATACGGCTTTGCCAAATGCCGTTGAGCAATACCAACAGCTCCGTCAGAATCGGGAAGGACCTCTCTGAGCTATTTGAAACCAAACGAGGCTTCAGACAGGGCGACTCCCTTTCGTGCGATTTCTTCAATCTGATGCTGGAGAAGATAATTCGAGCAGCAGAGCTAAACCGCAATGGTACAATCTTTTACAAGAGCGTGCAATTGCTGGCGTATGCCGATGATATTGATAGCATTGGCCTTAATAACGCTGCCTTCTCTGGACTGGATAAGGAAGCGAAAAAAGTGGGTCTTGCCGTGAACGAGGACAAGACGAAGTATTTGCTGTCATCAAAGAAAGAATCGGCGCACCTGCGCCTTGGCAGCCATGTCACTGTTGATAGTTACAAATTTGAAACTGTGAGGGACTTCGTCTATTTGGGAACCAGTATCAACACCGAAAATAATATCAGTCTAGAAATCCAGCGGAGAATCACTCTTGCCAACAAGTGCTACTTTGGACTGAGTAGGCAATTGAGAAGTAAAGTCCTCTCTCGAAGAACAAAGATCACGCTCTATAAGTCTCTTATCATACCTGTCCTAATGTATGGCTCAGATTCATGGACAATGTTAAGAGAAGATGAGATGGCCCTTGGAGTATTTGAGAGAAAAGTTCTCCGGAAGATTTATGGTCCTTCCCGTGATGCCAATGGCGAGTATCGAAGGAAATTTAACGATGAGCTGTACGAGCTCTACGCAGATCTGACCATAGTCCAGCGAATTAAAGCCCAAAGACTCCGCTGGCTGGGCCATGTTATGCGAATGGACAAAGAAGCTCCAGCACAGAAGGTTTTCCTATCGTCGCTGAATTCGGCAGCAGAGGAAGAGGGATGCCTCGACTGAGATGGAAACAACAGGTGGAGGATGACTTGAACTCCCATGGGGTTTCCTATTGGCGTCCCTTATCGCTAAAAAGGAATGACTGGCGTGCTTAGGCGGTTAAGCGCCAATAAATGAAT
The DNA here is from genome assembly GCA_964058755.1 of Campiglossa producta. NCBI lineage: Eukaryota > Metazoa > Arthropoda > Insecta > Diptera > Tephritidae > Campiglossa > Campiglossa producta. Next base: position 119,384,085 of record CAXKVI010000002.1, read on the forward strand.
GAACTAGTTACTCTTAGGGGAAAAAATGATAGAACCATATTTGTCCAGGTTCACAAAATTGTCTCAAGCTCTCTACCAAATTTGAACTTATTCTTAGAATGCATGAATATTATTGAATTGTAAATCGCATTCTTAAAATGTATGAATATATGTACATACCTATTCTTATATTCTTACCGCCATATTCATAAAAAATAAAATTGGGTTTTAAGGCTTTTTAAAATGACATTTTCATACAAATTTTAAATAATAAGGGCTTAATAAACCTTTTATATTTTTTATGAATAAGGGGGTTAGAAAAATCGTATGTTTTTGGTTCAGTGTATTAATTAAATTTTTTTATTTATTTTAAGTTATTCGTTCAGAGTAGAAAGAAGAAAGCGTAGCACCAGTTACACATTAGGGGGATTCACTAAGTCTTGTAAACGGTGCACGGATTTGTTCACGGATTAGTTTTCCACGCAGACAACTGAAGCGTGTTAGTCTTCGACGCAGAGAACGGAGTGTGCTAGTTTTCCACGCAGAAAGCTGAAGAGTGTTAAGGTGATGGCCCAATGCACGCTTGCTTTGCTGGCTTTGCCTTGAGAAATGTCAAAATTCGTTTGAACTCTACTGAAATATATGAAAACTGGCCCAGTGGCAGCCTTACTTTGCTTGCTTGAAACGCTTCAATGCGTCGAATAGCCCAAATCTCTATTTGACAGCGCTTTACACGCTTCGCTGTTTGTCTTGTCGCTGACTTGTTTGTCTCATCCTGTATTTTTGACAACTTTCGTAGCTTCTATTGAGCTAAGAAGTTTTAGTCTTCGACGCAGAGAACGAAGTGAGCTAGTTTTCCACGCAGAAACAGAAAACACGGCCGTGTTAGCCTTCGTTGGGAGCGACGATATAGACCTTGGTGGTAAAAATATTTAGCCATATTAAAATGAAAGGTCTAGACGCATTTATGCCCTAACTAGGAGGGAAATCTGCATATTGATAGGGGTATTAACCGGTCACAACTCAGGGATTTTCCATATGGCTGGGTCCCGGGACTGACTTTCCTTGTGTTGGTGGTATCACAACGGCCCTTTCAAAACTGGCCTAAGTGTGCCTCTGCGGCAGCCACTTGAACCTAACCTAACCTAAAATGAGAATAGATTAAACATGAAATGTCACAACCCTAAAATGTCACAACTTTTTAAATATTCTACTGGTTTTGATACTGTTGTTTTTACAAGTATATATAAAATGAAACACCATGGAATATCTGCCGTCATTTATAGTTCGCGATGGTGAAAATGGTGATCTGTTACTAGAAAATAATGGTTAACCTTCACATAAAACCCGCCGGTAAACTGACGAGGCGGCAAATCCAAGAGCCACGAAAAAATCAATTTTTTAACGATTCACTTATCTTCTAATATTAAAAATGTGTGTATTAACTGTTATTTAGTGTTATTACAATAATAAAACGACTTTATTTTTTGATACCTTTAATTAATAAATTTTTGGTTAAATATTTAATTAAACACAAATAAAAAAAAAATATTATTTACAGCAAATGGGTGTTCTCATAAGGGGTTAATGGGCACTCTAAATATGAAACTGAATAATTTACTTGCGTTCAAAGTTTGAAGGAGTGTACTCGGTTGGGAACAGTGGGCGTTAATGGATTAAGTTGTAGCGCAATGCGAATCAGGGGCTATTTTTGTTATACCCCATTTACACTTTATACACTTTCAAAAGGTATTTACCGTAACATCGACATTTCACAAAAAGTCGATGTGAAATATAACAGTTTCCAAGGACACAACCAAAATGAAAAAAAATACTACAATTTATATGAAGCTGTGCGCCACAGTGCGCTTAAATATCTAATGTTATGGTTTAAACGAACTGAATAAATACCCGTCGAAAAAAAAAACACATAAATAAAGTCAGGTGATGGTAGAACTTTACCGTTTACTCTTTTCCCACAAGTTTTTTTTGCTGAAACTATGAAAGAAATATGTACTTTGTATCGAATAACCTACCACTACAACAACAATAAAGTAGCAACACATAGAAACATCAAGAGTGACAGCAAATAGCGGTGAATTTTGCTACAAAACGTAACCTCACAAACCCCAAAACGAATACTTTAAATAACGAAAACCAATACGAGCACGCAAAATAAAAAAGCAAAGATATTGCAAAAATATGAAAGGCAAATGGAAAGCAAGCAAAACTTGCAACTTAAACAGAATATTTGAGTTCAACGAAAATCAAAACCGCAAAAAAAAGTAAAACGCAAAAATTTGTTGCAAAGTTTTTTGTGCAAGTGGACAAAAATGAAGTGAAAGAGTTGAACGTGTAAAATTATCACAAACGTTGGTTCGTATACATTAGAAACAAAAAATTGGAACCTCGTGAATTACTGTAGAAATTCTGCAATTTCTTCACTTTGAATATAACATAAACTTGTTCCGAGGAAAGCTGCTCATTAAGCTTTGTTAAGAAATTTTGTTTACTGCGTGAGAAATCTATAGTTTGCGAAGGTAAACTAGAATTAGTGAGAACGGTCGAATGAATACTTCCTTTTGAGGGATTTTGGACATAGAGAATTCCATACAAACTTCAGATTCAATATCTCTATGATGGGTCAAGATTGGTACCTACTTAATTGTTATGAACGAATATATACGCTATCCATACCATACTGACGAAAAAGGAAGCTACGGGAAAAGAGGCATGGCACCTTCCATAGGTACTATCTTAAAACCATTTAGAAAGACTCTAAAACTTTTCAATTTTGGACAGAACCGCGTCAGCTAGTATGTATGTATGTATGTACATGAAGAATGATCTAGATTCTACACAGCATTAAAATGATGGACCAAAGTGCCCAGTTAGAATTGTCTGCCCTTATAAAACATCGAATAGTGCGGACAGGCACGAAAGTCTCGAAATCTATACCCAATGAATGATCAAAATCTTGAAATTGTTGACTAACCTTTCTACTTGATTCTTGAAACGTTCCTTACTTATTTTGTTTATAATATTGCTTCAAAAGACCATACGTACGTTTCATGCCATTACTATCGACCTTTTTTGGTAGTTTATAGTTTGTCGGTAATATGTGTGATTATTTCATATGACTTTACGTCATAACGTCAAACGAGTACTGGCAATGCACTAACTGGGGGTGACAAAAGCTTGCACACATACAACGTTTCACTGGGTGGCGCAACCGTACATTACATACATATTTACATACACATACAAAAAATCTCGATTATAAGCTCTTTGAGGTCCTTGCAACTTATTTTCAAGCACGTCAGAGTTTTGGTTAAAAGTGTTTTTGCATGGACGTGATAGTTGACAACAGTGGGAATAATAAATTAACATGCAAACATATCCTACATACTTATAAACAAATATGCATACGTATGATATTAGTACCTGGGTGACCGAGCTTGCTCGGTGCTATCAATTTAGCGCTAAATTTACTTACCCAAAATGATCCCAAAATGACCCTAAAATAATCCAAAAATAATCCTAAAATGATCCCAAAAAGACCCTTAAATGTTCCCAAAATGATCCGAAATTGAACCCAAAACGACCCAAAAATGATCCGAAAATGAACCTAAAATTATTCCAAATTGGTCCAAAAATAATTCCCAAATTACCCCAAAAATACCCTTAAATGCACACTAAACGATCCAAAAAATACACCAAAATGATCCCAAATATATCCTAAAATAATCCCAAAACCACCCCAAAAAGACCCTCAAATGTTCCCAAAGTAACCCAAAAATTATCCCAAAATGATACAAAAATTATCCAAAAATGGCTCCAAAATGAACCGAAAATTACCCAAAATTGTACCAAATTAATCCGAAATTGAACCCAAAATGATCTCAAGCAAGCCCCAAAATTATTCCAAAGTGATGTTCTCAAAATAATCCTAAAATATCCAAATATGATCCCAAAATACAAAATACAAAATACAATTACAATACGGTAAAATGGTAACCCTGGGTGGCAACCCTACTTGAAAATATTTTAGCTGGTATGCCGGCGACAATACCTTTACTTTGATACCCAAAACTACCCAAAAATTATCCCAAAATGACCCTAAAATGATCCCAAATTGGTCCAAAAATAATTCACAAATTACCCCAAAACACCCTTAAATGTACCCTAAACGATTCGAAAATAATCCTTGAATAGTCCCTCAGATGTTCCCAAAATAACCCAAAAATTATCCCAAATGATGACGTGGCAACCCCCAAATTGATAGTCTTAGAATCAATCATACTATCTACATACCAAATTTCATCCAAATCGGTCAAGCGGTTCTCGAGATAGTACCGGATATAGAAATATATTGTGGTAAGGTGGCAACCCTAGGTGGCAACCCTACTTGAAAATATTTTAGTTGGTATCTCGCCGAAAATACCTTTCATATGATACCCATATTGGCATATCTTGCTCCATAATTAAAAAAAGGGATAGGTGGCAACCCTGTAAACCGCCCCAAGTGGCAACCCTAAAGTGGGTAGTGTTAAAATCGATCATACTATCACCATGCCAAATTTCAGCCAATTCGGTCAAGCGATTCTCGAGATAGTACCGGATATACAAATATATTGTGGTAAGGCTCATCATGGAGGCTGAACTTTACGACAGTGGAGCCAATTACACCCTCTTTGCCCACCCTCGCGTTAAAGTCGCCAAGCATGACTTTGATATCATGACGGGGGCAGCGCTCATAAGTTTCTTCTAATTTTACGTAGAATGCATCTTTTTCCATGTCGTCCTTGTCCTCGGTCGGTGCGTGCACGCAGATAAACGATGGTGAAAAATCGTAGTTAATTCGGATTGTGGCGAGACGCGCATTCACGGCTGTGAAGGACACTACAAGTTTTACAAGTCTCTTTCCTACCACAAAACCGACGCCGAATCTGCGCTCATTAGTATGGTAGCTCCAGTAGATATTGCAGGTTCGGATGGTCTTATAACCTTGCCCCGTCCATCGCATTTCTTGTATAGCGGTGATGTCAGCTTTTGCCCTGTTGAGGACCTCAACTAGGCGGGCATCGTCACCTTCCCTAGTGAGGGTTCGGACATTCCAAGAGCATAAATAGTGCAAAATAAAGTGGACAGGAGTTGAGTGGAGTTTAGAGGACCACACAACATTTGACTCTTCGGATTGCTAGTCCTTTGTTACCCCATGAATATACATATATATGCATTAGACTGTGCAAAAAAAATTTATAAAATATATTGATATTACTCTTTGTTGCTTTTGACTTGTAGTCTATTGCTGTAAATACCGACGGTATTGTGAAGCAATTTTCGGGATTGTATTTATTACTTTTTAGAAAATAAGTATATCGATAAAAGTTACAGATTCATAGGTTAATTTTAGAGGTCATTTTAAATATAAATTTGCTTTAAAACGGCCAAGCCATTAAATTATGCAACCGTATTTAGCTGCATAAAGGTTTTTGGTAACTTTACTCTCCCACAAAAAAGTTTTAAATGAAACTAGAGATATTGAACCTCAAAAATTCAGATTGTGTGGGAGGTGTAACGCACTCTTTTATGATAACTTCCAATTTTTCTGTGAGAATCATATTGATATCATATAAATGTATACCTATGTATTATCAGGTCCTAGTCATAAAACCGTTTTGAGATATTCAGCCTCAAAAACTAAGTATGTATGTATGAGAGGTACCACGCCCCTTTATCCGGTAACCCCCACATAGTTTTGTAAGAATGGTATTGACATCATATGGCCCTTTACTAAGTATCAGATAACTGTAAAAAATCCTTTTCGAGATGTTCTGTTTTTAAATTTAAGTTTGTTTTGGAGGTGCCACGCCCAACTAATATTTTTGTATTTTTTTCTTTTTTTATCTAAGCCTACGCATCGTAATAACAAACAAACCCCCAAAGGAAGTACTTGTTTTAGTTCAGCCGGTTCAAGTTTTAGCGTTCAATTAAACACCAAATCATTTTTATAAATAAAAATTCTTAGCCGGATTAGCTGGGAATGACCCTATTGAAGAAAATTTTGAAAGCTTCAGCAATATTCACTTGATTATTCTTATCAACTACAACTAGAGCCCTTAGAGATTATTTGATATAGCCGGAATCAAGTTATGATAATCTTACCGCCCAATGTAATGCATACAATTTCTACACATTTCATTTCTATGACTTTGAGTGATAGAAGAAGCAAAGTCATAATGACAAAAAACACCGAGCGTTGATAAAAAAGTGTGAAGCCCTCTTTATAACCTGCTCTTACTTATGTATGTGTAAATACATACAAATATACTTATGCGACATAAAGTCACCTTCACACGTAACAACAAGTCACTTGAATCATAATGTAGTGCTTACTTTCCTACTTGCCCGAAGCTATGTCCACCTCCTTGCCGCCTACCGGGTACTCCTTCTTGCACTTCGAAACACTCCTACTTACACTTTGAAACAAGACACTTTGTTACATGTGAATGTGTGAGCGTTGGTAAGTTTACATTGCTGTCAAAGGATAGTTGCACGTACGTCTGTTAGAGTAAATAAAAGGATTCCCTCACGAAAAAGAAAGAAGAGAAAAAATAAAGTGAACTTTTCAAATGAAGTTCACTTAGAGTTACGAGACTTTTACATTTTCGAATAAAGTCTGTAACATTTGATAATTTTTTTCTTTCTGTGGATCTGTTTATTTGATGTCAGGCTTCTTTAAACTCAACATTTGGCATACAAGGATTCCATGAACCCCGTTCGTCCCCTTAGGGGCAGGAAGTTATATTATGTTTTCCAAGAAGTAGTAGAGGCTATAATGAGGAAATGGTTCCTACATTGACATATTGAATGCTTCTCCGACCGCTGTCACTCAATGTTAAACATACACCCAATTCCACACGTACTCCTAACTGCCAATCTCAATCTAAATCTTAATCTATTCAGCTTCATTTCTGCTTTACATTATGGAGCGTAAAGAATTCAAGAATTTCAAGTGCTTGTTAATTTAGATTAGGGCGCATTTTTCTTGCTTACTTGTGTAACTGTGTTGGAAGAAGAAATCTGCGGGCTTTGCTTCTTCTCTAAGATTGCAAACAACTTGCACGCTAAAGTGAGAGTTTTTTCTGAAATTGTTTATTTGACAGTTTGTCTATTTTATTTGTTGGTGTGTGCTTATGTCTGTATGTTACTTTGGTTTGTTAAATTTCAGAATGATGATGCAGCTAAATAGCGGAATCACTAGCATGTTTTCCAACCCATCCGCAGGATGAAATCGTAAATCCACATGTTTAAGTGAACATCTCGTATGCGCTACTGTGAAACTTTCAATTGCCATCGTTATTTGTTTTACTTCCCAAACCGAAGCCATTAGTATCTATAGGCTTACAACCGGTAATGACTGTTTTCTATTTTGCGAAAATATAGAAATTTATTTCAACCGGGACCTAATGAATGGCAAATGAGTTTTTGCTGAGAAACTTTTCATGGCATAAAGTTTGCGAAACTACTGACGAGGGGCGACCCCGTTTTGGAAAATTAAAAGAATAATGCTTTCTATAATTTTACATGATGCGAAGTGGAAAATAAATAAAACTTCTGCCGCATCGTGTACGGGATGAAAGAAATAAGTTGCGACGAAAAAGCTAAATTATTTTCCAATTACTGGCGGCGAAGATTAATACCTACTTTACCAAAGTGGATAAGGCCAAGAGTGATGTGAGGCTTTCACCTCAAAACTATGAGCACTTTGATCGCATGACTTCCTAGGTTACTAAGATCTACAAGCATTTACGGATGAACCGCCGACGGAAAATAAAGTAAAGTCATAAGGGGATTGTATCGATTTAATAGGCATAGGGTAGTTATTTTCGAGAAAGCTGCGAGAAGTTGCTGATAGACCGCACACTGAACCAAAAAAGTTCATGTATCCAATGAAAAAGTACATAGTTTTTAAGAATTGTTCGTTAAAACCTCTCCAAAGAACTTTTTCGTAGAAATTTAAGAACATTTCCTAGAATATAAGTACTTTTTCGTAAAATATGTAAACAAATCCACAGAAAGCTTGTATTCATTCATAAATTTTACGAAAATTTTCTTAGATTCTATGAATTTTTTCTTATATGTTAAGAAAAACCAGCGTGAACTTCTATGAAACTTTGTTCGTAAAAAACATGTACGTTTTTGGTTCAGTGCACTATATTGGTTTAATTCAGCGTCTCTTTTGGCATTCGGTAAAGAAGGAAAGATTAGAAAGCCAACACTCGAAGATACGTTTAACTTGGTTAAAAACTACCATACAAGATGTATAAAGGTGGTGCACCCTGGGTAAAGGTAAATGACCTACATGGCCTACACGGTAGTTTCTCGTATTACCGGTTCTGCGAGAACGTACTTGTGCTGTAACCATCGTGCCGAAACGACTCGGGCGTTTTTTTATACCGACCCGGCCAAGAGCAATACACGCGGGGTGACCCTGTCTGACATTTGGGCAGGGCTACACCTCTTTACAACAACAACAACACGTATAAAGATTCCAAAATGTTCAAAGTAAATGTTTTGATCTGGCAAGGCAATTAGATACAAACTTAAATGATTATTTGTCATTTTAATGGATCTTTTGACATACTGATGATACATTTTGCAATTGGCTGGGCTTCAATATAACTTTTTACAAATTAAAGTGTTGCTGTCTCCATAATTTCGTGGTTATATGTTATTTTGGAATTAATAAGGAAATTTTATTATTCCAATAACCACTTAACTCAATCTCAATTTAAAAACAAGTAAGGAAAGCTGTCTTCGGCTGTGCCGAAGGCTATATACCTTTCATGAATAAGCGTCACGATTTTCACTGTTCGATCCCCAGTACAGCCTGTTTCAATTTAACTATATTTACTATACACATTACACATCTTTGTTATAATTAAAAAAAACTTACAAAATAATAGGATCCGAGTTATCGGAACAATCGATTGTATGGAGGCTATATATTATACGTGTTCAATTGTACTGACTTACACTGTACACATTACATATGTAGAAAGTACTAAAGGTGCAATATTTTACGTTCCTAACTTTTTAAATGCGGAAGTATTGGCCAAAAACCTTATATCGGAACAACCGATTGCATGGGGCTACATATATGTTATAATTACCCGATCTTCTTGATTTTCCTCTACACACTAAATAAATTGAAACTACTCAAGTTGCAAAATTTTATGTTCCTAACTTTTTAATTGCAGAAGTTTTGGCCAAAAAACCTTATATCTGAACAATCGGTTGTATGGGGGCTATATGTTACATTTGCTCGATCTGGTTGATTTTCACTATATACACTACATAAATAGAAAGTACTCGATTTGCTAAATTTTACGTTCCTAACTTTTTAATTGCAGAAGTTTTGGCCAAAAAACCTTATATCTGAACAATCGGTTGTATGGGGGCTATATGTTACATTTGCCCGATCTTTTTGATTTTCACTATATACACTACATAAATAGAAAGTACTCGAGTTGCAAAATTTTACGTTTCTAACTTTTTAATTGCAGAAGTTTTGGTCAAAAAACCTTATATCTGAACAATCGGTTGTATGGGGGCTATATGTTACATTTGCCCGATCTTTTTGATTTTCACTATATACACTACATAAATAGAAAGTACTCGATTTGCTAAATTTTACGTTCCTAACTTTTTAATTTCAGAAGCTTTGGTCAAAAAACCTTATATCTGAACAATCGGTTGTATGGGGGCTATATGTTACATTTGCCCGATCTTGTTGTTTTTCACTATATACACTACATAAATAGAAAGTACTCGAGTTGCAAAATTTTACGTTTCTAACTTTTTAATTGCAGAAGTTTTGGTCAAAAAACCTTATATCTGAACAATCGGTTGTATGGGGGCTATATGTTATACTGGTCCGATCTTGCCAGTTCCGACAAATGATTCCTATATTACAAAATGGTGGCCACATACAAAATTTCAGCCAGATATCTCAAAAATTGAGGGACTAGTTTGCGTTCAAACAGACAGACGGACATGGCTAAATCAACTCAGCTTGTCATCCTGATCATTTCGGTATACTTATTGATGGGTCCATCTCTTCTTCTTCTCATACTTACAAACATCGGACCAAAGTTATAATACCATTTCATGTTCATGAAAGGTATAATGATGTTTAAGTTTTCTTTTCAAACAGCGATGTTAGTTTTTCGAGGTACATTGTTAGTCCTTTGACGTCCCTTTTTTATTATATGGATTGAAATATTTTGAAATACGAAAATACAAATGGATGTTTCCAAGATGTTCTTAGTCTGGTTTACTGGGATAAAAGTAAGTTCATTCACGCATATTAATTCACCACATAATCAAATCCTCAACCGTTTACCATTATAGCTACATTTCAAGTAACAAAATAATCTGCAAATTAAGAATGTATAAGCATAGATTTCACATAGAACCGTCATATGAGCCGTTTAAAGCCCAAATGGTATAAGTCCAGTTTTCGATTTTTTTGGTTTGGCATGACGATATGTAGGGGAAAATGTGTTCAATATAACACGTTAACGGTGTAACTCCTAGCTCCCATATAAACCGAATAAATAACAGCACTAACTTGTGAAATCAAGGGTACCCCAAAAAAAACATTCAATATCTCAGTTCGAGAAAAGGTGGACTTATGCCAATTGTGCTTTAAGGGGCTCATATCAACATAATCATATGTTAGATTTTAGTTACCACAAGTGCGGGTTCAGTGGTACAGTTACTAATATAGTCGCCTATATGGTTGGAGGAGAACTCATTGAAGCAGAAAGCTATTCTAGGTATATAAATTTGTGAAATTTTCTTTGAGGTTCTCATTTTAGTTCTTTTATTATTTGTGGATGTGTCAACCTAGAAAATAACTTGTTTGTATTTGCATATCTACACATTTGACAGGCTGCATATAGCAATTTCCAAAAGGACTCTAGAAGTATTAGTGACATAACACACAAATATATGATACAAGATAAGAAGTGTGGGTGTAGGCTCATTAGGGTGGAGCGCAAACATATAAATGAAAAAAATTTCACACAAATTTCATGAGTTGTAACACCCTCGTGAAGGGTGGATACCTTGCCGCGGTACGAGGGCTTAAGTCGATAGCCACAGGGCTACGCTGCCCTTGTGATCATAGCACCGTACGGCACTTCATCACGAGAGCAGCCTAGCCTCTCTGGCGCGACGACAAAGATCTTCCCCCTCCCAATCCAGGGTGTTATGCGACCACGTGCCCATTGGACGTTTGCAGCCGGGAGGCAAATCGTGGCTGTATTTGAACGGAGCCTCTCTGATACCGGGTCGCCTCAGAGAGTAAGCATGGCCTTACCGCGGTACGGGGCTCTGCCGCGGCGAACGACACATTTTCCCCTACTCTTCCCTTGAACCTAAGCTGGCCTTGTCCGACGAACAAGATGAACTCAAATAACGCAAATAAAAACGAAAAACCCAAAAAACAAACAACGCCAAATTTCACTCCTCAGCAAAGGAGAGCTATGGAGGAACAGGCGAGAAAGCAACAACAACGCCGGAGGACAACCTCCGTTCCACAATCAAGGGGGGGATCGACAGCGATGGCAACTACGAGTCGGTCAACCAACCCTCTATCGAGTAAGATTGACTTGATGGGAGCTAGCACCAGTGCGGTTGCCAACGCAGCTAAGCGGATAACGGCGGATGCTAAACTCCCATCAACCTCTGATATGAAAACCAGTATCTTTACGTCTGTGGCAGCGGTCTCACGACCTGGCCTCGGAGTTTCGAAGGGGAAGGAAGCTGCAACTGAGATTTCGACAAGGGGAGCGACCGCGATGGCAACTACGGGTACGCACTCCCGGGAGACATCTCCCCGCCGCTTCACATACCACGAGAAAAGATTGGCTGCAAAGATCCTGAAGAGGTATGAAGGGGTACCGCAGGAGTCGCTGTCGCCGAATTCCAGTAAATCGGTAGAGCTAGCGAAAGCTGTGATACCGGATTTCCAAAATTCTTACGTGCCAAAGAGGTTAAAAGTTAACCCTTTCAAGCGCCAGAGATCGGACCTGGAGTTAAATCCCCCTCCCAAGCGGCATCAGAATACCTCTGGAGCGGGCAAACTAAGCTTTGCTGAGGTAACCAAGGACAGGATCCTTATAGGCGTCCTTGACCGAGGCAATGACCGTCTGGCCATCCCCAAGGACCGGTGGCGTTACGTGCGAAATGAACTCGGCAACATTCTTCTCAACGTTGCTCCGGAGTTTTCGGGTAGTTCGGCGGTCAGATCAAATTACTCGCATGCGAGCATGCAGAAACCGTAGCACTGTATAAGGCAGCAGCTGCTAAACTGGGTGAAGTCTACAAGGGCGCAAAGATAGAGGTCGTCGACTGGAAGGACATTCCAGCTCGTCCAAGGGTAGGGGCGTGGATTCCGGCCATCCCTGACGAACCCGACAGAATTCTCGGGATGCTACGGCTAATGAATCCGTCCCTCCCAACGCATGACTGGAGTGTCAATCTGGTCGGGGATGCGGTGGGGCCCGACAGACAGGTGGTGTTCACCATGAATAAAGAGTCAATCGAGCCCTTCAAAAGGTGCAATGGCCTAGTACACTACAGCGTAGGCCAGATCGTTATCCACGTATATCGTGGTGATGCTCAGCGCGCTGCCTTCTCGGCTGCTCCGGGGGAAACGGAAAACGAATTACCAGAAGAGGAAGCGGAGGATTCCGATGCGGAAAGCATGTTATCCGCCACGTCCGTTGCCGATAGTGCTGTGAACAACTCGGAGATGGAGGACAGCCTACAGGACGAGGAAGTCCTCGACGTCACAGTGGTAGCAGCCAACGCTGAGCGATTAACATCTAACGCTACAGGCAGCAGGACTCCTGCAACGCCATATCGGGCAGTTAATCGGAACAACTCGTCGTTGATAGGCAACCTCCGGGATGGGGCAAACCTCGACGACATGGGGACGGCAGGGAAGTCTGTGCGCTCTCATGTTGGTGGTGCTTCAGATTAATCTGCACAAATCTAAAGTGGCTTCGGCTGCTTTAAGTAGTCGTCTTTCTAAAGGCGACGTGGATGTGGTCCTCATCCAAGAACCCTGGGTCAATAGCTCGAGAATCTGCGGATTGGGGACTCGGGGCTTCAAGCTCATTCGAGCCAGCGAGGAGAGCAAAGTCCGAACGTGTATATTGGTCAAGTCTGAGTTGAACTCCTTTCTCCTACCTAACTACACCAATGGTGATATTACCGCTATCAGTCTAACGGTCGACAGCACCCGCCTGACGGTGGCGTCGGTCTATATGCCCTACGACGCCGAGGAACCCCCACCACAAACGGAGGTGAAAGACCTGGTGTCAAATTTCTGCACGGGTAATCTTATTATTGGAGCGGACGCTAATGCTCACCATGTCCAATGGGGGAGTTCCGATATCAATGCCAGGGGCGAGTCTCTGTTTGATTACCTCTTAACAACCAACCTGGTAATTTGCAAGGTGGATTATGAGCCTACTTTTATCACTGAGACCCGTAGGGAGGTCATAGACCACACTATCTGTAGTGAAGGCGCTTATGGGTGGGTCAGAAAATGGCGGGTTCTGGAAGAACATTCATTCTCCGACCACCGTTACATAGAAATGGTTTTAGACTTTATTGTAGAACAACCAATCATTAAGCGCAATCCACGTAACACAAATTGGCAGTTACAAAATGAAATATTAGACAGAGACCTCCCAGTACTGCCCTCACAAGCCCCCTCATCAGTAGAGGAGCTGGAGGATCTTGTTACTACATTTACATCGGCGCTCTCAAATACTCTAGGACAGGCTTGTCCAGTGCCAAAACCACGCGGTAAACACAGGCCACATTGGTTGTCCTACGATTTGGACTCGTTCCGCAAATCATGCCGGAAACAGTTTAACAAGGCCAAGAGCCTCGGCTCTGAGCCTCATTGGCACGAATATAAAGCTAAACTTAGGGCCTACAAAAAAGCTCTGAGACAGGCGAAGAGAACTTCGTGGAGAAATTTCTGCACTGGCGTCGAAAAGGTCGACGACACAGCGAGACTTAGACGAGTCCTCTCGAAAAGTCAAACAGCCATCAGCTATTTGCGTAAAACTGACGGATCCTGGACCAGCACGGAAGAGGAAACCCTTGAGCTGCGGGGAATCTGCATGACGCACCACTAGTACCTGCAACAAACCTGGCAGTAAAAATACCCATCACTGAGGAAAGGGTAAGGTGGGCAGTTAAGAGCTTTGAACCGTATAAGGCTGCCGGGCCGGACGGGATTATCCCCGCGCAACTTATAAACACGTTGGAGACATCAGCTAAATGGCTGGTATTTCTCTTCACAGCCTGCCTGGCTCTCAACCACATTCCGGGCTCCTGGAGAAGCGCCACGGTAGTGTTTATCCCTAAGGCTGGGAAGGCATCCCACTACGAGCCAAAAGACTACAGACCGATCAGTCTCTCGTCCTTTGTACTCAAAACCTTTGAGAGGATACTAAGCGACTACCTCTCAACGACTATTGATAGCAACCTAATCTCTAGCTATCAGCATGCATACACCAAGGGTAAATCAACAGAAACCGCTCTGCACAGCCTAGTATCTGTCATTGAGAAATCGCTGTGTGAAAAGGACTACTGTCTCGTGGCCTTCCTAGACATTGAGGGGGCTTTCAACAATATAAGCCCGGAGGCTATCAACTCCGCTCTAACTAATCTGTGCGTAGATAGACCTCTAACTGGTTTAATTGACCAAATTTTAAGGGGAAGGAAAATAGCTTCTTCACTTGGTACGGTTGAGATATCACGCTATGTCACAAGGGGAACACCCCAGGGTGGTGTTCTTTCCCCGCTTTTATGGAACCTCACAGTCAACTCGTTGCTACGTGACACAAGCTGGGGGGGCGGGAAGATAGTGGCATACGCAGACGATTTAGCTATTGCATTCAGAGGCAAGTTCCCACAAACTATGTATGTGTGACCTGATGCAAGTAGCACTGCGAGAAGTTTCGACGTGGTCCTCTCGCTGCGGACTTACTATCAACCCGGGGAAAGTGGAACTTGTCCTCTTCACCAACCGGTACAAAATACCGCCACTAAGCCTACCAGAACTAGATGGCACGCGCCTGGGCTTGTCGGATAAGGCCAAGTTTCTAGGCATAGTTCTGGACAGGAAACTGAATTGGAAGGAGAATGTTCTTCAGCGCCAGAGGAAAGCTTGCATCGCTCTTTACACATGCAAAAGAGCCATTGGCAAAAAATGGGGGCTCAGCCATAAAGTATGCAGTTGGATCTACACGGCCATCATTCGTCCAATCATGCTATATGGAGTCGTCGTATGGTGGCCTGCGCTGAGCAAGGCAACATACCTGAATCTGTTGCGGAAAGTGCATAGATCCAATATGATCTGTATAAGCGGTGCGCTAAGGACAACGCCCAACGAAGCTCTCCAGGTCATTCTAGGCATTTTGCCACTTGATCTGGAAGGGTTTCGGTCAGCAGCGGCATCAGCTCTGCGCCTAAGAGAAACCTCCAGTTGGGGTGCGGGTACTATTGGACACTCCAGTATTCTGGAATCTTACAGCTTTCTCCCTCTAAGCACAGATCGTTGTGCGACCACTACAGTCGGTGATAGCTGTTTCAAAATAAACATTCCCAGCAGAGAAGACTGGGAGAGGACGGATTGGTGTCCCGAAACAAATAGGGGCACTTCCATATACACCGACGGCTCGAAGTTGGACGGCAGAGTTGGAGGAGGGGTTTATTCAAGGTATTTGGACCTTGAGCTCTCCTTCAGACTACCTGATCATTGTAGCGACTTCCAGGCGGATGTCTCGGCAATCCTAGACGCCGCGGCCAGGTTAAGCAAACGTGTTATCGGAGAAGATATCGCTATTTTCAGCGATAGCCAAGCGGCCATCAAATCCCTTGGCTCATACACGTTCAACTCTGAACTGACGCTCAGCTGTCGTCGATCTCTTCAGGAGATGGCCCAACAGAACCGCGTAAACCTCATATGGGTCCCGGGACATAGGGACATTGAGGGAAACTGTAAGGCAGACGAGCTTGCCAGGCAGGGCACGACCAAGCAGGTTCTTCAGGATAAAGAGCGCTTAGGTATGCCATTTGCCACATGCAAACTAATGCTGAAGGAGCACACACTCCGTCAAGCCAACGAAAGATGGCTGCAATCCCCAGGGTGTCGGATATCGAAACAAACCTGGCCAAAATGGGATCTTAAAAGGTCTAGACGCATTTATGCCCCAACTAGGAGGGAAATCTGCATATTGATAGGGGTATTAACCGGTCACTGCCTCATTGGTACGCATGCAGAAAGGCTAAGTGTGCCCTACCGACGATGCTGCAGGAGTTGCAAAGATGATGAGGAGGAGGAAACAGTGGAACACCTCATCTGCAACTGTCCGACTTTAAGCGGCGCGAGAACGCGCTTTTTGGGAGTTCCGTTCCTGAAGCCAGATCGCGGAACTGGACATAAAGGACTTGATGGCCTTCATAAACTCATCTAAGTGGTTCGAGGAGGAGTAACGGTGTCGGTTTAGGAGTGTCAGTCCCGGGATTCTGCTATATGGAAAATCCCAACAACTCAGGGATTTTCCATTTGGCTGGGTCCCGGGACTGACTTTCCTTGTGTTGGTGGTATCACAACGGGCCTTTCAAAACTGGCCTAAGTGTGCCTCTGCGGCAGCCACTTGAACCTAACCTAACAGCTGAATGGATAGAGATGATGGCTGTAATATGAATGCTGGCTCAGGGGCAATGAATTTTTTTAATTGATTACACAGTGCAACAGCCATTTTACACTTCTGAAGCGACCTAGTAGAGATTGTTCATCTGATCGAATTATACACGAAACGCCTTTTAAAAAATTTGTAACACCCCCAAAATCTGGTTTTAAGGCCAAAAAACCGTTTTTTCAGTTTCTGCGTAAAAAAAAAAAAATTAATTAATAATCCAATTTTCCACCGATTTTAAAATTCTTAACGGTTTTGGGGAGAGAATTGTTGACACTTTCGAAAAATATACAGTGTGATATCTTTTTTCAAGCCAGAAATTGGAATTTTTGGAAATTTCTTCCGGTTTTCCGGTTTTGACGCCATTTTTTTGCCACTAATTGACAATGAATAAACCTTGTTGGGCATGTGTCATCGAGAGGCATTCACTACTTAATTATACCAGTTTTAAAGCTTGATGTTATGGTCATGTTATTGTACAGTAGAAAATTTTAATGGACTATTTGACCGATCGAATAATTTATGTTTAAATTATTCTATTTTTGTTATTAACGAACAAACTGAGCAACAACTCACAAACAAACAATACCAGCTACCGTGATTGCAATTTCGTTCTTGCTAAGGAACTAGACGTTTTATTTTTTTGGAAAGGACTTCAAGTTTTCAAGATATGCAGCATATTCCAAAATCAAATTTTTTGGTCTCAGGCGCCCTACAGGGTACTGTGTTCAATTAGGCGGGTCGTTTTGAAATGCACCCAAGTGACAAGGAAAATCGTGTTTTAGGGATCAAAATAAGATACTTTACCGAAGGAAGCATACCCTTAAAACCAATTCTGATGTCCCGACTTTTTACTACTGTCCTTGAGCGCAAAAGTTTGAAAAATCCTAAGTTGACCCATTTAGAGTGCCCGAATCGTGCCCAAATGTATGACCGACCCCCTTTATCTTTGAAGGGCTGGCGGACCCATGACAGTGACACACCCCCTAAACCACCACCTGGGGGGTTCCCAATACAAAAATTTAAAGAAATAACCACACTGAAAAAAAACTACAAGAAACGGCCGTCAAATTAACAGTAAACCCTTTTTCCAAAAAAATAAAACTGGTATAATTAAGTAGTGAATGCCTCTCGATGACACATGCCCAATAAGATTCATTCATTGTCAATTAGTGGCAAAAGAATGGTGTCAAAACCGGAAAAACCGAACAAATTTTCAAAAAATTCAAATTCTCGCGTGAAAAGCTTGTAATAACCTTTTCAAATTAACAAAAGACTATTCATATTTCGAAAGTGTCAACATTTCTCTACCCAAAACCGTTGAGTATTTCAAAATCGGTTGAAAGCTTGATTTTTAATGATTTTTTTTAAACGAAAACTCTCAAAAACGGTTTTTGTCCTTAAAACCAGATTTTTGGGGTATTACAAATCTTTTGAAGGGTGTTTCGTGTATAACTCGACCAGATGAACAATCTCTACTAGGTCGCTTCAAAAGTGTATTCCATTTTTTTTTTGTCGCACTGTGTTATTGAATGTACATATGTGAAGAAATTGAATTCAAGTTGTTCCCGGGTTCAATGCTGCCTGAAAGCTATGAATTATTTTATTTCTTACTGGCATTGCCTTGGAAAAACTAGGCAGGGCCTATATTTGCATTACCCGACAGGCCCTTTATTATAAAGCATTAACAAATATAAAAAAAATTTGTTTGATAAAAAAAATATTGGAATCTTTAAATATCGATCCATATCCCAAAAAAAAAATACCCTACCTAAAATTTGAAATTTGACATTTAAGCTTAAATTGATGGAGCCATAAATTCTCAAATGGGTTATCGTAGATTTAAAATTCTGGCAACGTAAGAACTACTGCCGACTCCTATAAAAATGAAGAATCGAAAATCGTCTTACGTAAATTCTTTTTGCAGAATGCTTCGATATGGTGCCAATATGGCATCGCAAACAATGCCACGGCGGAGACAGTTACTCTAAATCGAACCGATTAATATTTTGTATGACTTAACTTATGCCTAAAGACACCAGAATTACACAATTAGATTGCAGTCTGACAAAAAAAATTCACTCCACCCTAATGCTCATACGTGTGTTACGCACGAATTGCCTTCTAGGGAGGTACCGACACTCTTAACCTTTCATTAAAGTAGGCGCCTGCATATCCGTGCTTATCAAGCAATAAATTGATATGTGCGCCTATCATTCAAATCGATTGCCTGTTACAAAATATTTAAATTTCCATCATCATCATCACGACACATTATACTTGGCGACAATGTTGACATAAACTGATTTATTTAAACAACAGTCAAGATAGGTAAAACAGGGAACAACAACAGTTCGGTAGTTTATGTAAGGAGAGTTTGGAGAACTTAAAATTTGAGAAGGTCTTTCCGACTTCGAAAGCTACAGCAAATTTCTTATATTCGAGTTATAGATCTCAAACTTTGTTACTCTGATTAATGTCTGTACTAGGTTTCTGGCTTTTCTATAATATATATGAAATCCGGATAGTTATGTCAAAATGATGGTAAATGACAGTTTCCGAGATTTTTTATGATTCAGAAATATAACAGCAATGTTTCATTTCTTTGTCAAACTTTCGTATATATTTCTATCATCATACCTGCTTACATCAAATGTATGTATGTTGTTGAAGCACGTATTTGCTCCTTTGTTTGTGAGATAATAACATGTAAGTTTGATAATTTGAGAAAAGTGTTTGGAATAAATCGTCACGCACTAAATAAATTTTCTGAGATATTAAATTTTAAATCGAAATGTTTATGATATACGAATCCCTATGTAGGAATATTAAATTAAGGCGATAGATGTAATTAATTATAATATGTTTTATATCACTACTCCTTCCAACCATTCATGAACTTTTTGAAATGTAGTTTCGCTGTTCAAATCGAGTTATGCTGAAATTATATCAACGAAGCGGTATGAACTAATGCTGATTTCGTTTCATCGAAAAACGGAAAATTGAAGAGTGTAACAAAAATGCGCATTTTTTTGATGAAACGAAATCACCATAAGGAATTCTAGTTCATAGAAATGGCAGGCTATTATTACACCGCAACCATTTTTACATTCCTTGTGCAGCAAATGAAATCTCGGGAAATTACTGGGTCGCGCTTCCCAAAAGGGAGGATGAAAAAGTGGCTAATTTTGGTGAGCGAGGCGGAGTGTCACTAAATCAGTAAGATTAGTAAAATTCTCTACATTTCAATTTGCCAGATTTCATATAGCTTCATTTGCAGCATAATTTAATGCTAGTGATGAAGATAAACTAAATCTACACTGAACCAAGAACGTATATGTTTTTAAGAATAAAGTTTCATAGAAGTGCAAGGTGATATTTCTTAGAATAAAAGAAATTCCAAGAAATTATTTTACAATTTATGAATGACTACATGATTTCTGAGGATTTGTTTATATATTTTAAGCACTGAAACTGAAACCAAAACCGTAACCGTAACCGATTAAAACCGATTCATTTTTCAAAACCGAAACCGTAACCGTTATTTTGATCTGAAAAAGATCGAAACCGAAACCGTTTCAAAAGACGTAACCGGTTCCAAACGGTTTTGAATTTTTTAATGTGTCACTTCTTTTAGTGGGCACATACATAGGTATTTTCCTTTACAAACAGGTACCCTGAAAACGTTCATAGAAGATTGTCGAGCAAGGTTACAAAAGACACGTTTTGATCTCAGTATAAAATTTCTGAAAGAGGAAGTTTGACTATAGCTGAATGAAGGGAAAAAAAAAATTTACGAGATCCGAAAAAGAAATGTTTAGGCTTGTCCCAGAAAGCACCACTCACATTAATGTATTTGACGATTTATACATTTCATTTGGCTTCCATCTAATATTTTTCTAAAAAAAGTAGAGCAAATTTAAGGAATTTGTTTCCGCAGAAATTTCATCCTAGCATAGCGTTAATAAAATTTATTATTATATTGGAGAAATTCTATCATGGCTGCAGGAAAAAAGTGATGAAAATTTAGACCTATTTCGAAGCTACATAAGTAGGTACTGGTAGTGATGGGATCTGTTGAATAAAACGTATGGTATTATTCGATAGTTCAAAAATATTCATTCATTCGATAGTATTTTTAGAATGAATAAAGGATTTTTTCAACTACTGAAAAATTTAGTAGCATTTTTTTATGGATTACTAAATTCTCATTCGTTACTAATTTTTCACACACGAATGATTTCACAACTGAATGAATTTTGCACAAGTTGGCGAATGAATGTTTTTACGAGTGATTGTTTGTGCCCCTGAAACAATTAGATCATTTTCATCCATATATTAGTAAATATATTATTAAAATCAAGTAATTTTACATATTCATAATCATCGGGTTTCATTCTCCAACAACTACAATTGCTTTACAGGGTAGTATTTGCTTTGGCGTTAATACTAAATTTGAATGAATGAATGAATGTATGAAAAAAATCATTCGATAGTCAAAATCATTCAGTTTCTTCCCTGCAGTCAACTTAACTAGTTTTATACTAATCAAATACCAGTCAGCCAGGCGGCCTCAACTAGTTCGAGTTCTGTAATTTTTCCATATTAGCAACTGGTATTTTTAACACGGCGATGTCCTACGAGATGGCAATTGTCCTTCTCTGCATCAGCACCATACAAATTGGCTGACTAGTCAGCCTCTGCATCAGGAATATACCAGTTGATATACTTGTTATTATACACATCAGTATCATACCATTTAAGATACTAGTTCGTATATACGTCAGGATCGTACCAGTTGAAAGAATAGTTCATATATACATCAGAATCATACCAGTTGGCAGACTAGTTCATATATACATCAGAATCATACCAGTTGAAAGACTAGTTCATATATGCATCAGAATCATACCAGTTTACAGACTAGTTCATATATGCATCAGAATCATACCAGTTGGCAGACTAGTTCATATATGGATCAGAATCATACCAGTTGGCAGACTAGTTCATATATGCATCAGAATCATACCTGTTGACAGAATACTTCTTATATGCATCAGAATCATACCAGTTGACAGACTAGTTCATATATGCATCAGAATCATACCAATTGACAGACTAGTTAAAAAAAGCATCAGAATCATACCAGTTGTCATACAAGTTCATATATACTTCAGAATCATACCAGTTGATATAGTAGTCCAAATTTGCATCAGAAATATACCATTTGACATACTAGTTCATATATGCATCAGAATCTTACCAGTTGACATACTAGTTGATATATACATCAGAATCATACCAGTTGACATACTGCTTAGTCTATGCGGCAGGACATACTAATCATTATGCCCATTCAGATCGTACCACTTGTCATACTAGTCCACGAATTTGACATTAATTCCAGTTGGTATACTAGTCGGTCTATGCACCAGTATCATAGTCAGCCTCTACATCAGCAATATACCAGTTTATTCTTTAGAAAGCAGCGACTATTTGTATTTACCCAAACAAGAAAAAGCATCTGTGAATTACAAGGTAAAAAATAAGCAGTTACAAGAGAAAAAGAAAAACAATTGTCCTCTTCTGCATCAGCACCAAACCAATTGGTATACTAGTCAGCCTCTACATCAGCATTATACCAGTTGATATACTAGTTTATACACAGCCAAAAATGAGCTAAAGGCTCCGAGTTCGATTCTCGGTAAAGTTAACACAAGTTTTATTGTTTCTATATTTTTTAATTTATGTTGTAATTATTGAATTCAACTTGCAATGGCTCCTTTCAAATTCCGCGTTCGTCAAGTTTGATTATATAGGTGAAGGCCCAATTGCATTCAACTTTGTAGGATCCACTTTCATACAAAGTTTTTTAAACGTAAAGCGAAGCGAAAT
Source organism: Campiglossa producta (assembly GCA_964058755.1). Lineage (NCBI taxonomy): Eukaryota > Metazoa > Arthropoda > Insecta > Diptera > Tephritidae > Campiglossa > Campiglossa producta. Next base: position 119,406,761 of record CAXKVI010000002.1, read on the forward strand.
TTTTGCAAATGCTCAAAAACGAGGAGCGCATTTGTCAAAGTTTTATGTAATTGGGGCTTTGGAGTTGTATTTTTAGGTAAGGTAAATTAAGGTTACTTAAGGTTAAGTTAGTCGTCCACTGCGGAGTTCCGGTCCCACATATGTATATTAGAGTGTCCACAAAACATTTGCAAAAGTATTGAATTTTTTCGCTCCCCGCGCATCTTTTGATAGCTTGACAATAGAAAATAAGATCTGCATAAAAATCTGACCACCTGTAGTGGGAAATAGCCACGCGCATTTGACCTAAAGTTCAAAAATTAACCTAAAAATTATGCATGGCTTTAGAGACCAATATCTCTTTAAACAATGATTTTCGGAGAAATAATGTATTAATAATTGTTATACAAAACGAAACTCGGAACATATTCTCCATATGATATTTATACCTACCGTTATCCTTTCAGGACATATTGAGTCCTTAAAGTGAAATTTAAATTTTTTTGTTTGTTAAAAATGCAAAAATAAATATTTAAAAAATAGAGAATTGCATAAACTATACATCATTTAATAGGTTATTTAAAGTAGTTTTACACATCATAAATTTTTTTTAATTTACATGCACTATTATAGCCAAGAAAATGATTTAAAATAAGCAAGCCGCATTTTTTTCAAACTTTTTTTTTTACCAAACTGATAATATCGTAGTAGGCTTTGCAATTAAAAAAAGCGGTGCCTCGTTTGAAAGGAAATTAAAATATGCTTCCAACGACGTAGAATATGTACGGGTGGACCAAACCATCTCTGAGTAATAGCTGGTCAAAGCCAAAATTTTGTCGAATTTTTACGATTTTTGAAAAACTTTTGATTTTGAAAATGTTTTTTTTATGCGAAGTTGTAAAAAGCAGGAACTTTTTATTTTTTCTAAAATTAGTGTATATAATTACAAACACTTTAAGCATAATATTACCACGACCTAGTAAAAACTGTATTTTCCCTGAGTTGTTTCCTCTTCCTCATCATCTTTTCAGCTCCTACAGCATCGTCGATAGGGCACACCTCTCCCGTGATACAACAAAAACAAGTAACTAGTTTTTTCAAAATGTTGGGAAATTAAGGGTTTGCGTAGCAGCCTACATCTCCGGCAAAAATCAACTTTTTATACAAATTTTTCAATTATTGCAAGATAAGACCCCAAAGTTTTTTTATGCACAGAGGCAAGGAATTTTTTGCGACGATTTTGGCCTTTCATATAAAAAAAGTTTTTATTTCAGAACAAACCCAAGTAACTTCCAAGTAACTTTGATTTTAGATTGTTACGATTTTTGGCTTTCATACAAAAAAAAATTTTGTTTCACGACAAATCCAGCAAGTTGATAGTTACTTGGGTTTGTTGTGCACTTTCATATAAAAACGAAATTGCATGCCGGAAGCAAATCCCTTTTTATTTTTTGGGTCTCACAATAAATTTTCCTTGTTTATCTCCTCGATAGTCGAAATCCAAAGGAGAATCACTGTTGCCAACAAGTATTACTTCGGAGTAAGTAGGCAATTGGGAAGTAAAGTCTTCTCTCGACAGACAAAGATCACGATATATAAGTCTTTCATCATACGAGTCCTAACGTACGGCTCGGAATCATGGACAGTGTCAAGAGAAGATGAGATGGCACTTGGAGTATTTGAGAGAACAGTTCTCCGGAAGATTTATGGTCCTTCCTGAGATGCCAACGACGAGTATAGAAGGAAATGTAACGATGAGCTGTATGAGCTCTACGCAGAACTGACCATAGTGTAGCGAATTGAAGCACAAAGGCTCTGCTGGCTGGGTCATGTTATGCGAATGGACAAGGAAGGTCCAGCCCAGATAGTTTTCCTATCGACACCCGAATTGGAGAGCAGAGGAAGGGGGAGACCTCGACTGAGTTGGAAACAACAAGTGGAGGATGACTTGAATTCCCTTGGTGTTTTCAATTGTCGTCAGTTGTCGCTAAAAAGTAACGACTGGCGTGGTTTAATACGAAGCGGCCAAAATTGCCTAGGCTGTTGAGCGCCAATAAATAATGATGAAACCTGGTTGAATATATTTTCTAGATTCTCACCATCAGGCAAGCCAAGATTAGACCTCCCCTATAGTGGGCTGCACTTGAGGAAACAGAAGCTCTTGGCCTGCGTCTGACTCAAGACTAAAAAGTTCTCTTACACTACCACAACTTTCAGATTTAGTTAAAAAAGGTCTTACTCTTCTGGCAAAATGTGTTTTGATTCGCCATCTGATGCTGGGCTGAAATCACATAATATTCTCTAGTTTATCCCTGTAATGATTTTAAAATTATCTCAAATACTTTTCTTATAACAATAAGATAAATCAAGCATCTTTAAAAGTTACTTGGTTTTGGGAAATAATTACATACATTTTTTTAGGAAATTCTAATAATTCTTGATTAACGAATGAGTTTTAATGGTTTTTGCATTAATAGGAGATCGAAACTAAAATAGAAACTTAGAGTGACGATAAGAAATTGATTTCTAATGACTTTTTGTAAAAAAGCGTAGTATTTGTTGCAAAATTTTCAGTTACTAGAAAAAGAACACGAGTTACTTGGTTTTGTTGTGAACTAATTTCTTGATCCAGTGCATTTTAAGTTACTTGGTTTTATAACTTTTATAGTTTAAGGTATTTAGAAACAAGATAGGAAGAAACGGATCGATGTCCCTGATAGATTTTTTTAACAGGATTCCGAAAATTCGTAGAAAGACGAAACCAAGTAACTGACACTTACTTGGTTTTGTGATATCACGGGAGACCTAGCCTTTCTGCGTGCCTACCCTTAAGGCAGTGCCCAGTTAGAACACCTATTACATAATATGAAGATTTCTCTCCTTCTTAGGGCGTGAATGCCTCTAGATCTTTTATGATCCCATTTCGGCCAGGTTTGTTTGGATGTCCGGCACCTTGGGGATTGTTGCCACCTTTCGTTGGCTTGACGGAGTGTGTATTCCTTCAGCATTAGCTTGAATATGCCGTTTGCCGAAGGAGTTGCTGAAGGAGTACACACTCCGTCAAGCCAACGAAAGGTGGCAACAATCCCAGGGTGCCGGACATCCAAACAAACCTGGCCAAAATGAAATCATATAAGATCTAGAGGGATCATAAAAGATCTGAATACAGTTACTTCAACACAAATTACCGTTAAAACAACCAAAATTTGGTCAACTTCAGGATAACAGCACGAGATTGTTGATTTTACCACAAGAAATATAGCAGCTGACATACTAGATCATATATACATACATCAGCATCATATTTGTATTTACCCAAACACGCAAAAGCATCTGTGAATTACAAGAGAAAAAAGAAGCAAACCAAAAATTTCAAAAAATGTTTGCATAGTAATGGTTGCGGTGTAATAAGGCCTTATAATAATAATGTAGTATGAAATGGAATTTTTCTAATTAATATTTTTCTAAAATAGATTAGACTTTTTCTGACTACACCTTTTTCAGTTTATATTCAGAAAGTACCTAACAATTTATATTCAGAAAGTTACAATTGATATTCAGAAAACTTTCTGAATATAAACTGAAAAAGGTGTAGTATGATTTCAACCCGAGATTCATGCATACTTGCATACTAGTACGAACCAGGATTTTTCTTACTAGTATGATTTCGCCCAGCAAATTATAGTTGTATACTAGTATGTTTTCTGATTAGATCAGGGACCGTAACTGTTATAAGTTTAATTATAGAACTCGACATTTGATCATTATTTTCTGATTTTTTTCAATAAAAATCAACAATAATCGTTACATTCAAGTTTTATTTTTTTGATTTAGCGTAATGATCACTTTTTGAGTTTTATTTTTTTGATCAAACGTAAAACTTATTTCTTGAGTTTTATTTTTTTGAGAGAAAATAAAACTTACCCTTGAGTTTTATATTTTTGCTCGACAGTAAACGTTATTCTTTGAGCGATATTTTATCGTTCAAGGATAAAAATTAAGTTCTGAGTTTTAAGTTTTTTCGCGGTTCAAAAAACTCAAAAGGCCGCTGCGCCTTTTTGGCAAGTATTTTGTCATAATTATTGGTTGGTATAATGTCGTCAACATATGTACTCAATTATTTAAACATAGTTTAAGCCACATACGTATATATATGTACATTAGAGCGTATCACCAAAAAAACGTCGGAGGTACCTCCCCTCATATGAAGTGTTTTTGAAAATCATTTAAAAAAAATTATATTTTTTTTCTAGCAACCCTAGATGTCGCCCAATTGCATTTTTCTTCATATCTTCGGCATTTAATGTCGGATTTTAAAGTATGATACCCCAACGTACCTCCCCTCATATGAAGTGGTTTTGAAAAACATTTAAAAAAAAAGTTGTATTTTTTTTCTGGCAACCCTAGAAGTCGCCCAATTGCATTTTTCTTCATATCTTCGGCATTTTTTTGTCGGATTTTAAAGTGTGGTACCACAACGAAAAGCATGAGCTCAATGAACTTTCTGGGGAGAAAACCTCCTCTTTGAGACGAAAAAATTGATGCGTCAAACTTTAAAATCCGACAACAAATGCCAAAGATTTGAAGAAAAATGTAAAATGTAATTGGTTGCCACAAAAACAAAACAAAAAAAAATTTTTTAAATGTACGGCCGACTTTTTTTTTTTGCCTGTAAGCCCGAGACGCTCTAATATACATAAATTGGCATGTACGTTGTAAAGGGACATGAAATTAGTACACTATATGTACCAGTCTTGCCGTTGGGGAACCTAAAAGGTCAATTTGACCCTTTTTTAGAGCCAGGACCCCGGACCCTACTTCTTCAAAAAAGTACCATTTTTGACTCCTTTTTTAAATTCGTGACCCTTTTTGACCCCTTTTCACTTTCAAACTTCATTTTTGTCGTTTTATTGTTGAAACCCAAAAAAATCTCCTTGTTCCGTTTTTTACTCTCCTGTATATCGGGAACTCTTGCCGATTTCTAAATGTCTTTCCTAACTGAAGTCTTACTTCTGGCAACGCTGTATAATTTGACAACTCCGTCATATGTATGTATGTTTACATTGGGGTGATTCAAATAAAAATGTTTTAGTTTTTTGGGTCTTACCCCCTACAAAGTTAGTAAATGATGAGAAAATAAGCCTCGCAAAAAGTTAGCTCTGTAACTTACCCCTTACCTAATTAAAATAGCCTTTAACCGCTTAGGCAATTTTGGCCGTCCAAGCCGGGACATACAAACTGACATCTTTTGGACACAGATCCGCCCCCGAGAGACATAAGGAGTCATCTCCGTAAGCATTATGACGAGCTCCGGCATCATATTACTTTGCCGTTTGATCTGCGGAATCATAAGCGGGCTCTAACCGAAATCCACACCAAGTCCGTTGACACTTTTGTCAGATCTCGTCCTGTGAACCCCGTTCTAAACAGTCTCCCACCCGATATTGCTGAAGAAGAATGCACCTTACCAAGGGAGACTAGAGTGTCCATGGCACAGCTTCGTTCTGGATACAGTGTCAGGTTAAACTCTTACTTGTCCAGACTAAATGATACAATTTCAAACACATGCCCTGCATGTGGTAGGACCCCTGATACCCTACATCTCTTCAATTGTCCACTTGAACCTACTCTTCTAACCCCTCTGTCCCTCTGGTCCAACCCTGTTGAAACTGCGCGTTTCCTTGGACTCCCGTTAGAAGAGCTTGATGAAGATCTTCGGAATAATCATACCCTCTAGGCAGGGAAATGCATTGTTAATAACAACAACAACAACAACATCTGCAAAACTACATACTCGAAAAAAAAACCTAAAAAGTTGAGTATAAAATTTTAATTTTTGATGAAAATTGTCCGAATTTTCCTGAATTATCCACAAAGTCGTAAGCCTTAAGTACTGCTTAACTTGTATTATTTTTTTCACATACTTGAACAAAATGATAGCGAAATTTGTGAAATAAGTAATTTAGTATAAAGTCTTAAATTTTGATGAAAACATCAGCATTTTCCTGAATTTTCCACAAAGTTGTAAACCTTAACAAGCAGTACTTGTATTGTATTTTTACACATACTTGAATAACAAAATATCGAAATTTGTGAAACAGGTAATTCTTACTGAAATTTGCATTTTTCATGGTGGACAATATTTATTTCATGTCCCTTTACTACGTACATGACTATTTATGTACATATACATCTGAATGTGCCTAAAAGTATGTTTAAATAATAATTATTGAGTACATATGTTGACGAGATTATACCAACCAATAATAATGACCAAATACTTGCCAAAAACGCGCAGCGGCTCAAAGAATAACGTTTACTGTCGAGCAAAAATATAAAACTCAAGAGTAAGTTTTATTTTCTCTCAAAAAAAAATAAAACTCAAGAAATAAGTTTTACGTTTGATCAAAAAAATAAAACTCAAAAGTAATGATTAAGTTGTAATTTATATAGGATTCACTCAAACTTTTTTCAATCATTGTAGATTTCGGTTGCGCATGAAGAGACATGCCCATTCATGTACTTGAAACTGTTATACGATAGGAGGAAGCCTTTGAGTTTTTACCTTAAAAATACAAAAATAATCATTATTGGGGGTCCCTGGATTAGATTGGCATTGATTGGTTTAAGGGTAATCAGCAAAGAACTATTATAAAAACATCCATAAAATGTATAGTAAACGAGCCAGGTGTCTGCTGAGTAGTTTGGAATTGATTAGTTTGAAGGTAGTCAGAAATTAACTAGTATGAATACACCACAAAATGTTTAGTCGAAGAACTATAATGTTGCTGAGTAGTTTGGCATTGAATGGTTTGAAGCTAGTCAGCAACGAACTAGTATAAATACACAACAAAATGTATAGTCAATGAACTATGTTGTTTGCTGAGTAGTTCGACATTGACTGGTTTAAAGGTGATCAGAAATGAACTAGTATGAATACACCACAAAATGACATTGACTGCTTTAAAGGTGATCAGAAGTGAACTAGTATGAATACACCACAAAATGTATAGTCAATGAACTATATTGCTTGCTGAGTAGTTTGGCATTGACTGGTTTAACGCTAATCAGCAATGAACTAGTATGCATACACCACAAAATGTATAGTGAATGAACTAGAATTTTCGCTGGGTAGTTTGGCATTGACTGGTTTTAAAACTAATCAACAATGAACTGGTATGCATATGCCACAAAATGGTTAGTCAATGAACTAGTATGTTTGCTGAGTAGTTCGGAATTTCAACTATCGATAGTTGAAATTATTCGATAGTGCTCAACACTACCCTGCAGTCAAATTCCGAACTACTCAGCAAACATACTAGTTCATTGACTAACCATTTTGTGGCATATGCATACCAGTTCAATGTTGATTAGTTTTAAAACCAGTCAATGCCAACTACCAGTCAATGCCAAACTACTCAGCGTACATTTTGTGGCGTATACATTCTAGTTCCTTGCTGATTAGCGTTAAACCAGTCAATGCCAAACTACTCAGCAAGCAATATAGTTAATTGACTATACATTTTGTGGTGTATTTATACTACTTCATTGCTGATTAGCTTCAAACCAGTCAAGGCCAAACTACTCAGCCAACAATATAGTTCATTGACTATACATTTTGTGGTGTATTCATACTAGTTCACTTCTGATCACCTTTAAACCAGTCAATGTCGAACTACTCAGCAAACAATATAGTTCACTGACTATACATTTTGTGGTGTATTCATACTAGTTCATTTCTGATCACCTTTAAACAAGTCAATGTCCAACTACTCAGCAAACAATATAGTTCTTTGACTATACATTTTATGGTGTATCTATACTAGTTCATTGCTGATTAGTTTCAAACCAGTCAAGGCCAAACTACTCAGCAAACAATATAGTTCATTGACTATACATTTTGTGGTGTATTCATACTAGTTCATTTCTGATCACCATTAAACCAGTCAATGTCGAACTAATCAGCAAACAATATATGTAGTTCATTGACTATGCATTTTGTGGCATATGCATACCAGTTCATTGTTGATTAGCTTTAAATCATTCAATGCCGAACTACTCAGCGAAAATTCTAGTTCATTGACTATACATTTTGTGGTGTATTCATACTAGTTCATTTCTGATTACCTTTAAGCCAGTCAATGCCAAACTACTCGGCAAACAATGTAGTTCTTCGACTAAACATTTTGTGGTGTATTCATACTAGTTAACTACTCAGCAGACACCTAGCTCGTTTACTATACATTTAATGGGTGTTTTTATACTAGTTCTTTGCTGATTACCCTTAAACCAATCTATGCCAATCTAATCAGAAAACATACTAGTATACAACTATAATTTGCTGGGCGAAATCATACTAGTCAGAAAAATCCTGGTTCGTACTAGTATGCAAGTATGTATGAATCTCGGGTTGAAATCATACTACACCTTTTTCAGTTTATATTCAGAAAGTTTTCTGAATATCAATTGTAATTTTCTGAATGTCAATTGTATTTTTCTGAATATCAAATGGAAATTCTAAATAGGTTTGTTTATTGGGCTGCTCTAGCTTACGCCAGATTGAAATATTTCACAAAATTTTGTTTAACGAACACTTTTCTTGCTCTAGGTTGCTCTATCTTTTGTTTCATGAGTACGCTCAAAACAAAACTAGAGTAATCCAGATCACAAATTTCTGCTCTAGCTTTTTTTATGGAGTAAGTTAGAGCAGAGAAGCAATTGTCAGTCAGGAAAAAATAAATTTTTTAAAACTTCAAAAGAATTAGCTTGCAAGAAAATCAATGTTTTTGTATAAGTGAATTTGCATTAATTTTGAAGATTTAAACAAAAAACCAATAAAAAGAAACTATCGAGATTCAAGTGTTTCATGGCATTTCTGCTCTGAGTTGCTCTATTTCTATTTTGTCAGCTGCCCTGCTCTGCTCTGCTCTAACCTGCTCTGAACTTTTTTTTTGGCCAGTAAACAAACCTAATATGAATTGTAATTTTCTGAATATAAATTGTTACTTTCTGAATATAAACTGAAAAAGGTTTAGTCAGAAAAAATCTAATCTATTTTAGAAAAATACTAATTAGAAAAATTCCATTTCATACTACATTATTATTATAAGGCCTTATTACACCGCAACCATTGGTACGATCTATTGTAGTAAATGGTTCTATGCAAATATTATTTGAAATTTTTTGGCGGCCGCCGTGGTGTAGCAATTAAGTGTTCGGCCTACACCAAGTCGTGGCGGTTCGATGCCCGGGAAAAGTAACATAAAAAATTAATTAGAAAAAGAATTTTTCTAAACGGGGTCGCCCCTCGGCAGTAGTTTGGCAAACTCTCCGGTGTATTTCTGCCATGAGAAGCTTCTCAGCAAAAAATTCATTTGCTTTGCAAGTGCCGTTCGGAGTCGGCAAAAAACTGTAGGTCCCGCCAACTTGTAGGAAAAACTAAAAAAGCAACACACCACAAGTAGGAAAGAGGAGCTCGGCAAAAATCTCGTTAGAGGTTATGATAACCTGTTGGTATATCGCCGCCATTACTTTTTTTTTTTTTTTATTTGAAATTTTTGATTTGCTTCTTTTTTTCTCTTGTAATTCACAGATGCTTTTTCGTGTTTAGGTAAATACTGTTGGAATTACAATCCTTGCGCCAATGGTTTAAGTAAAGAAATAACACACGACTTCATAGAATAAATAGTATGTATATTAGAATGTCATAATAGAAAGCATTAAGATAATATGATACATATATTTGTCCCATATAATAGGTAATGTATAATGCTTATTCAAGTACAAGTTGTTCAGTACAAAAAGTTGAAAGCATTATTTAACTTGTATTAATTCTATCCCAACAAACATCGATCACCAAAATCTCAAACGTTTGAGAAAACATCTATTCTCAACTTTTTCTCAAATGTTGTTTATATAACAGGATTATTTGTTGAACTATATTAATTAAAAAAGTATTAAGTAAAACTTAACTGCATAAATGGAAACTCGCTTTTTATTAAAATGGGTATTTGTGTTGCATGATTGGCATCTCTGAATAAATATTTCAATGAGAGAATGTGGATTCCATTTCGATCCACTCCGCTCAGTTTGAGAAACGTTTGAAAATTCTGTCGTTCTCAATTTGAAAATAAGGGAAAATCCCATATTAAAAGTGAACCTTTTAGGTTGAGAACGCTATCAACGGTTATTTCGCCTCAAATTGAAAACGAACGTTTGATGATTGGTTCTCAAATGCATCTCAAATTGAGATTAGCTGAAAATGTTTGTTGGGATTACTTTTAACAAATACAAATATGATGCTGATTCATATATGATCTAGTATGTCAACTGCTATATTTCTTGTGTATATACACAAAAAAAGGCACTGGTAAAATAAACAATCTCGTGCTGTTATCCTGAAGATGACCAAATTTTGGTTGTTTGAACGGTAATTTTTGTTGAAGTAACTGCATTCAGATCTTTTATGATCCCTCTAGATCTTTTATGATCCCATTTTGGCCACACAGTAAAAAATAAAAGTCTAACTTTAATACCTTTTTGGTGTTTATATATAACAACGCCAAAAAGTATTAAATTAATACCATGTTCGGTCTAATTTCTCTTGGGAGGGAAATTCAGTCAAAGATTCTCTCAGCCAAAAAAAAAAAAAATGTACAGTTTTATTATATTGCCTTCGCCGAACTCACAATTTATTGAATGCTGAAAGGAGATGTGTACTATCAAGCCATCGAGTACTTATGATTGTCAGCGTCTAATTGCACCGTTGTTCTTAATGTAGTATCGCAATAGCGACAAACCGCGTGCTCTGAAGAACAAACCACCGGACTTAATTTAATGCTAAAAAGTAATTAATTTAATACTTTTCCGGCTTTGTTTTTAAACAAATAGTACCTAAAACATTATAATGAGATAGAGCGCTATAGAGAGAGCGCTTTAATATTATTTTGGTATTATTTTAAAACTATTTGGAATTAAAAAAATTTCAGAGTCTTAAATTAATACTATTTAGTATTAAACTCAAATTTAATTCCAAAAAGGCTTAATTTCAATACCGACTGGTATTAAAAGTAATATTTCATTTTTTACTGTGCAGGTTTGTTTGGATGTCCGGCACCCTGGAGATTGTTGCCACCTTTCTTTGGCTTGACGGAGTGTGTACTCCTTCAGCATCTCCTTAGGGAAACGCCATATGCAAGCTAATGCTGAAGGAGTACACACTCCGTCAAGCCAACGAAAGGTGGCAACAATCCCCAAGGTGCCGGACATCCAAACAAACCTGGCCGAAATGGGATCATAAAAGATCTAGAGGCATTCACGCCCTAAGAAGGAGAGAAATCTCCATATTAATAGGTGTTCTAACTGAGCACTGCCTTATTGGTAGGCACGCAGAAAGGCTAGGTGTGCCCTATCGACGATGCTGAAGGAGCTGCAAAGATGATGAGGAAGAGGAGACGGTGAAGCACCTCATCTGCAACTGCTCGGCCTTAAGCGGCGCGAGAACGCGCTTTTTGGGAGTTCCCTTGCTGGATAGCCTAAACCAGATCGCTGAACTGGACAAAAAGGACTTGATGGCCTTCATAAAGTCATCTAAGTGGTTCGAGGAGGAGTAACGGTGTCGGTTTAGGAGTGTCAGTCCCGGGATACTGCTAGGAACCAACCACTCAGGGATTTTCCTTATGGCCGGGTCCCGGGACTGACTTTCCTAGTGTTGGTGGTATTACAACGGGCCTTTCAAAACTGGCCTAAGTGTGCCTCTGCGGCAGCCACTTGAACCTAACCTAACCTAACTGCATTCAACTGTTTGAACAGTCACAGATTTGTAAATTTAAAAAATGAACTAGGTCCCGCCAACTTGTAGAAAAAAATCAAAGCAGCGCACTATAGGTTGGAAGAGAAGTTCGGCAAAAGTCTCGTTAGAGGTTATGACAAACTGCTGGTATATAACCGCCATTTTTTTACGTTGCGGCATAAACTTGAGTATATTGACAACAACAATATAAATTAACTCTAACAATACTCCTTTAACTCGAGTGTATGGCCCAGCATGAAAGCAGTCTTATGCTATGGATACACACACGAAGATTACCTCCAATAAATCTTCTTTTATCAGATCCAAATTTTACGCTGATACACACAAAATTGAAGACTAACAATCATCGCACTAGATGGCTTTCGTTGTAGTACTTGCTGTTTAAAATAGATGTCGCCCTTTTTTGGTGACATCTAGTGTCCAGTAGCGGCGAACTCGTAATTTTGGTAGTGGTCGTTGCGATGTTTCCCTGCAGTCAAATTCCGAACTACTCAGCAAACATACTAGTTCATTGACTAACCATTTTGTGGCATGTGCATACGAGTTCATTGTTGATTAGTTTTAAAACCAGTCAATGCCAAACTACTCAGCGAAAATTCTAGTTCATTGACTATACATTTTGTGGCGTATGCATACTAGTTCATTGCTGATTAGCGTTAAACCAGTCAATGCCAAACTACTCAGCGAAAATTCTAGTTCATTGACTATACATTTTGTGTTGTATTCATACTAGTTCATTTCTGAACTTTAAGCCAGTCAATGCCAAACTTCTCGGCAAACAATGTAGTTCATTGACTGTACATTTTGTGGTGTATCCATACTAGTTCATTTCTGATCACCTTTAAACCATTCAATGTCGAACTACTCAGCAAACAATATAGTTCATTGACTATACATTTTGTGGTGTATTCATACTAGTTCATTGCTGATTAGCTTCAAACCAGTCAAGGCCAAACTACTCAGCAACATTATAGTTCTTCGACTAAACATTTTGTGGTGTATTCATACTAGTTAATTTCTGACTACCTTCAAACAAATCAAACCCAAACTACTCAGTAGACACCTAGCTCGTTTACTATACATTTTATGGATGTTTTTATACTAGTTATTTGCTGATTACCCTTAAACCAATCAATGCCAATCTAATCAGAAAACATACTAGTATACAACTATAATTTGCTGGGCGAAATCATACTAGTCAGAAAAATCCTGGTTCGTACTAGTATGCAAGTATGTATGAATCTCTGGTTGAAATCATACTACACCTTTTTCAATTTATATTCAGAAAGTTTTCTGAATATCAATTGTAATTTTCTGAATATAAATTGTTACTTTCTGAATATAAACTGAAAAAGATGTAGTCAGAAAAAGTCTAATCTATTTTAGAAAAATACTAATTAGAAAAATTCCATTTCATACTACATTATCTATTATATATATGAGCGCAAACATAACTGGTTCATCCCTTTTTTGCAATAACCACAATTCTAAGGTATATAAAATTTGGTATGTATCGATATGTTTTGCCGAGCAGGGTGGCCGAATACAAACCAAAAATTAAAAAAAATTAATTATAATATGATTTGAAAATCACACCACTACAAGTGCTATTCACGCATTCGCTTTATAGAGCCGCTGTTATGGGTGTATGTAGGTATGACCACTTGCATTGTTGTGTATGCATTCATTGCAGTAGGGTGAGTTGTTTTGTTGGCAGCAATAAGATAACATGAGCCAGCGCGTCAACTTTATTGAGCTTAGGTACAAACAGTGTTTACAAAAACAAAATCTGTGCGTGGGGATTCAGAGAAGCAAATGCGTTTAAAAAAAAAAGCACAAATAAACTAGATCATGCACAAGGCCCTTCGTGGCTAGACTTAGTGAAATAAAAAAAAATGGAAAATTGATAAAATTAAAAAAAAAGTAAAATCAGAAATAGAAATGTGATTGAAAGTAAAAAAATAAAATTTGTTGGAAATGAAAGGAAAGGGAATAATATAAAATACATAAATAAAAATGAAACAAAATGAAATAAATAAAATATTAAATTAAGAAAATAATAGGAAAGGAAAGGGATGGATAAAAGGAAAATTAAGGTAAGTTAAGGTAAGGAACGGAAAATATGACAGAAAAATCAAAGAGAAAGGAAAGGAATGGAAAAGAAAAAAGGAAGGAAAGAAAGGAAATGTAATGTAGGTAAAGCAGTGGAAAAGAGAAACAAAAGGAGAAAGCCAAAGAAAGGAAAGAAGAAAACATACTAGTTCATTGACTAACCATTTTGTGGCATGTGCATACGAGTTCATTGTTGATTAGTTTTAAAACCAGTCAATGCCAAACTACTCAGCGAAAATTCTAGTTCATTGACTATACATTTTGTGGCGTATGCATACTAGTTCATTGCTGATTAGCGTTAAACCAGTCAATGCCAAACTACTCAGCGAAAATTCTAGTTCATTGACTATACATTTTGTGTTGTATTCATACTAGTTCATTTCTGAACTTTAAGCCAGTCAATGCCAAACTTCTCGGCAAACAATGTAGTTCATTGACTGTACATTTTGTGGTGTATCCATACTAGTTCATTTCTGATCACCTTTAAACCATTCAATGTCGAACTACTCAGCAAACAATATAGTTCATTGACTATACATTTTGTGGTGTATTCATACTAGTTCATTGCTGATTAGCTTCAAACCAGTCAAGGCCAAACTACTCAGCAACATTATAGTTCTTCGACTAAACATTTTGTGGTGTATTCATACTAGTTAATTTCTGACTACCTTCAAACAAATCAAACCCAAACTACTCAGTAGACACCTAGCTCGTTTACTATACATTTTATGGATGTTTTTATACTAGTTATTTGCTGATTACCCTTAAACCAATCAATGCCAATCTAATCAGAAAACATACTAGTATACAACTATAATTTGCTGGGCGAAATCATACTAGTCAGAAAAATCCTGGTTCGTACTAGTATGCAAGTATGTATGAATCTCTGGTTGAAATCATACTACACCTTTTTCAATTTATATTCAGAAAGTTTTCTGAATATCAATTGTAATTTTCTGAATATAAATTGTTACTTTCTGAATATAAACTGAAAAAGATGTAGTCAGAAAAAGTCTAATCTATTTTAGAAAAATACTAATTAGAAAAATTCCATTTCATACTACATTATCTATTATATATATGAGCGCAAACATAACTGGTTCATCCCTTTTTTGCAATAACCACAATTCTAAGGTATATAAAATTTGGTATGTATCGATATGTTTTGCCGAGCAGGGTGGCCGAATACAAACCAAAAATTAAAAAAAATTAATTATAATATGATTTGAAAATCACACCACTACAAGTGCTATTCACGCATTCGCTTTATAGAGCCGCTGTTATGGGTGTATGTAGGTATGACCACTTGCATTGTTGTGTATGCATTCATTGCAGTAGGGTGAGTTGTTTTGTTGGCAGCAATAAGATAACATGAGCCAGCGCGTCAACTTTATTGAGCTTAGGTACAAACAGTGTTTACAAAAACAAAATCTGTGCGTGGGGATTCAGAGAAGCAAATGCGTTTAAAAAAAAAAGCACAAATAAACTAGATCATGCACAAGGCCCTTCGTGGCTAGACTTAGTGAAATAAAATAAAATGGAAAATTGATAAAATTAAAAAAAAAGTAAAATCAGAAATAGAAATGTGATTGAAAGTAAAAAAATAAAATTTGTTGGAAATGAAAGGAAAGGGAATAATATAAAATACATAAATAAAAATGAAACAAAATGAAATAAATAAAATATTAAATTAAGAAAATAATAGGAAAGGAAAGGGATGGATAAAAGGAAAATTAAGGTAAGTTAAGGTAAGGAACGGAAAATATGACAGAAAAATCAAAGAGAAAGGAAAGGAATGGAAAAGAAAAAAGGAAGGAAAGAAAGGAAATGTAATGTAGGTAAAGCAGTGGAAAAGAGAAACAAAAGGAGAAAGCCAAAGAAAGGAAAGAAGAAAAAAAGAAGGGAAAGAAAAGGTAGCGAGGAAGAAGGTATGGAAAATAAATGAAAATAAAAAGAAAGAAAAATAAAGGAAAGAAAGGTAATGAAAAGCTAAAAAAAATAATTTAAGGAAATGAATGAAAGAAAAAGAAAAGCAAAGGAGTTGCGGAAAGGAACAAAAGAAAATAAGGATACGGTAGGAAAGGAAAGGTAAGAAAAGGAAAGGTAAGGAAACGAAATGACAGGAAAGGAAATATAAGAAAAAAGTGAAAGAAAATAAAGGTAAGAAAAAAATAAAAGAAAAGAAATGAAATGAAAAAAAAAATGAATCAAATGAAAGGAAACTAAAGCAACGGAAACGAAAGGAAAGGAAAGAAAAAGAAAATAAAAGGAAGAAAGGACTGTAATGGAAATGGAAAGAAGGATCAGGTAAGAATATAAAAGAAACGAAAAGAAAGAAAAATAAAAGAAAAGAACAGAGGAGAATAGAAAAGAAAGAAAGAAAGAAGGGAAATAAAACGAAATGAAAGAAGAGAAAAGGAAAGAAAAGGAAAAGAAGGGAGAAGATAAGGAAAGGAAATAAAAGGGAAGAGAAGGAAAGAAAAGCAAAAGAAATAAATTGAGATGAAAGGAGAGGAAATGAAAGGAAATAAAAGCAAATGAATGCTAAGGAAAGGAAAGGAAAGAAATACGTATGAAGACGACCTAAGAAGAATAAATAATTATCAACATTGAAACTATATTACTGAATGGTGTAAAGAGGGAGGAAAAGGCAAAATGAATAGGAATGTATAGAAACCAAAAATATACAAAATATGGAAAAGGAGGAAAATTTAAGAAATAGCAAAAAGGTAGGAAAATAAAATAAGGTTTTGTGGTTGAATTTCAACCACTGGGCGAACTCTAGTTATAATAATTAGCCTTATTACACCGCAACCATTAGTACGATCTATTGTACTACATGGTACTATGCAAACATTATTTGAAATTTTTGGTTAGCTTCTTTTTTACCACGCTTTTATTAGGTTCACTTGTATGTATGTTTGTTTGCTTGCTTGCTTGTATGTATGTAACTCTCGTTCGGTTTAAGCCCCAGTGGCCCAAAAACCGTAAAATGTCCCTAAAATATGGGTATCAAACGAAAGGGGAAGGCCCCAGGTTTCATTTGGACATCGACATATTTCGATAAATTTATCGATAACTGAGTTATCGGTCAAAATATGATTGCCCAAAAGCCTAAAAAATTCACTAATATATGAGTATCAAACGAAAGGTGAAGGCCCCAGGTCTCTTTTGGACATCGACATATTTCGATAAATTTATCGATAACTGAGTTATCGGTCAAAATATGATTGCCCAAAAACGTAAAAAATTCCCTACAATATGGGTATCAAACGAAAGGTGAAGGCCGCAGGTTTCATTTGGACATCGACATATTTCGATAAATTTATCGATAACTGAGTTATCGGTCAAAATATGATTGCCCAAAAGCCTAAAAAATTCACTAATATATGAGTATCAAACGAAAGGTGAAGGCCCCAGGTCTCTTTTGGACATCGACATATTTCGATAAATTTATCGATAACTGAGTTATCGGTCAAAATATGAAGGCCCAAAAACCTAAAAAAATCCCTACAATATGGGTAGCAAACGAAAGGTGAAGGCCCCAGGTCTCTTTTGGACATCGACATATTTCGATAAATTTATCGATAACTGAGTTATCGGTCAAAATATGAAGGCCCAAAAACCTAAAAAAATCCCTACAATATGGGTATCAAACGAAAGGTGAAGGCCCCAGGTTTCACTTGGACATCGACATATTTCGATAAATTTATCGATAACTGAGTTATCGGTCAAAATATGAAGGCCCAAAGGCCTAAAAAATTCCCTACAATATGGGTATCAAACGAAAGGTGAAGGCCCCAGCTTTCACTTGGACATCGACATATTTCGATAAATTTATCGATAACTGAGTTATCGGTCAAAATGTGGGCCCCAGGTTTCATTTGGACTTCGATATATTTCGATAAATTTATCGATAACTGAGTTATCGGTCAAAATATGATTGCCCAAAAACCTAAAAAAATCCCTACAATATGGGTATCAAACGAAAGGTGAAGTCCCCAGGTTTCACTTGGACATCGACATATTTCGATAAATTTATCGATAACTGAGTTATCGGTCAAAATGTGGTTGCCCGAAAACCTTAAAATTTCCCTACAATATGGGTATCAAACGAAAGGGGAACGCCCCAGGATTCATTTGGACTTCGATATATTTCGATAAATTTATCGATAACTGAGTTATCGGTCAAAATATGATTGCCCAAAGACCTAAAAAAAATCCCTACAATATGGGTATCAAACGAAAGGTGAAGTCCCCAGGTTTCACTTGGATATCGACATATTTCGATAAATTTATCGATAACTGAGTTATCGGTCAAAATGTGGTTGCCCGAAAACCTTAAAATTTCCCTACAATATGGGTATCAAACGAAAGGGGAAGGCCCCAGGTTTCATTTGGAATTCGATATATTTCGATAGATTTATCGATAACTGAGTTATCGGTCAAAATATGATTGCCCAAAAACGTAAAAAATTCCCTACAATATGGGTATCAAACGAAAGGTGAAGGCCGCAGGTTTCATTTGGACATCGACATATTTCGATAAATTTATCGATAACTGAGTTATCGGTCAAAATATGATTGCCCAAAAACCTAAAAAATTCACTACTATATGGGTATCAAACCAAAGGTGAAGCCCCAGGTCTCTTTTGGACATCGATATATTTCGATAAATTTATCGATAACTGAGTTATCGGTCAAAATATGATTGCCCAAAAACCTGAAAATTCCCTACAATATGGGTATCAAGCGAAAGGGGAGGGCCCCAGGTTTCATTTGGACATCGACATATTTCGATAAATTTATCGATAACTGAGTTATCGGTCAAAATATGAAGGCCCAAAAACCTAAAAAAATCCCTACAATATGGGTAGCAAACGAAAGGTGAAGGCCCCAGGTTTCATTTGGACATCGACATATTTCGATAAATTTATCGATAACTGAGTTATCGGTCAAAATATGATTGCCCAAAAACGTAAAAAATTCCCTACAATATGGGTATCAAACGAAAGGTGAAGGCCCCAGGTTTCATTTGGACATCGACATATTTCGATAAATTTATCGATAACTGAGTTATCGGTCAAAATATGATTGCCCAAAAACGTAAAAAATTCCCTACAATATGGGTATCAAACGAAAGGTGAAGGCCCCAGGTTTCATTTGGACATCGACATATTTCGATAAATTTATCGATAACTGAGTTATCGGTCAAAATATGATTGCCCAAAAACGTAAAAAATTCCCTACAATATGGGTATCAAACGAAAGGTGAAGGCCCCAGGTTTCACTTGGACATCGACATATCAAAATATGAAGGCCCAAAAGCCTAAAAAATTCCCTACAATATGGGTATCAAACGAAAGGTGAAGGCCCCAGGTTTCATTTGGACATCGACATATTTCGATAAATTTATCGATAACTGAGTTATGGGTCAAAATATGATTGCCCAAAAACCCAAAAAATCCCTACAATATGGGTATCAAACGAAAGGTGAAGTCCCCATGTTTCACTTGGACATCGACATATTTCGATAAATTTATCGATAACTGAGTTATCGGTCAAAATGTGGGCCCCAGGTTTCATTTGGACTTCGATATATTTCGATAAATTTATCGATAACTGAGTTATCGGTCAAAATATGATTGCCCAAAAACCTAAAAAAATCCCTACAATATGGGTATCAAACGAAAGGTGAAGGCCCCAGGTTTCATTTGGACATCGACATATTTCGATAAATTTATCGATAACTGAGTTATCGGTCAAAATATGATTGCCCAAAAACCTGAAAAATTCCCTACAATATGGGTATCAAACGAAAGGGGAGGGCCAGAGGTTTCTTTTGGAAATCGACTTATTTCGATAAATTTATCGATAACTGAGTTATCGGTCAAAATATGAAGGCCCAAAAACCTAAAAAAATCCCTACAATATGGGTATCAAACGAAAGGTGAAGGCCCCAGGTTTCACTTGGACATCGATAAATTTATCGATAACTGAGTTATCGGTCAAAATATGATTGCCCAAAAACCTTAAAAATTCCCCACAATATGGGTATCAAACGAAAGGTGAGGGGCCCAGGTTTCACTTGGACATCGACATATTTCGATAAATTTATCGATTACTGAGTTATCGGTCAAAATATAATTGCCCAAAAACCTAAAAAATTCCCTACAATATGGGTATCAAACTAAAGGTGAAGGCCCCAGGTCTCATTTGGAATTCGATATATTTCGATAAATTTATCGATAACTGAGTTATCGGTCAAAATATGATTGCCCAAAAACCTAAAAAATTCCCTACAATATGGGTATCAAACGAAAGGGAAAGGCCCCAGGTTTCATTTGGAAATCGACTTATTTCGATAAATTTATCGATTACTGAGTTATCGGTCAAAATATAATTGCCCAAAAACCTAAAAAATTCCCTACAATATGGGTATCAAACGAAAGGTGAAGGCCCCAGGTCTCATTTGGAATTCGATATATTTCGATAAATTTATCGATAACTGAGTTATCGGTCAAAATATGATTGCCCAAAAACCTGAAAAATTCCCTACAATATGGGTATCAAACGAAAGGGGAGGGCCCCAGGTTTCTTTTGGAAATCGACTTATTTCGATAAATTTATCGATAACTGAGTTATTGTCAAAATCTGAGGCCAAATGCCTTAAAATTCCCTAACAATATGGGTATCAAACGAAAGTGGAAGTCCAGAGGTTTCGTTTGGACTGCTGTATTTTTCGATATATTTATCGATAATTTCCTAGGACATTTGACTAAAAAGTAAAAAATAAATATAGTTTAAAAAAACTAAAACTCACGCTTTTAGAGAGTATTGAACTAAAAATTTGAAAATAATTTTAATAACCCTACACAGTAGTATTGTGGAAAAAGCGTGGTCCGCTTTGTCCCATAATTTTCGTATATCGAGCGCTCGACGCTTTTCCCACATAATGCTAGTTTCTTTACTGCGCTTTCATTAGCTTTACTTGTACATACATTCATATGTATTTTTGCTTGTTTGTATGTAACTCTACTTCAGTCTACCCGATAGTGGCATATGACTGTCACAAAAACCTTGAAATCTGCCTTCAATGTGGGTGTCAAACGATAGGAGGTTGCATTTGGACTTCGATATATTTATCGATAACTAAGTTATCGGTCATAATGCCTACCACCTATATCAAACGAAAGGGAAGGTCCACAGGTTTATATTATTTAAACCAAGGAATATTTCGATATATTTATCGATAACTAACTTATCGGTCAAAATGAGGTTGTCCAATAATATTGAAAATTGCCTACAATATGGGTATCAAACGAAAGTGGAGGCCCAGAGGTTTCGTTTGCACTGCGGTATACTTCGATATACATATATATCGATTACTTCATAACACACTTAACTAAAAAGCAAAAATAAATATAGTTTAAAAAGCGAAAACACGCGCTTTTAAAGAATATTGCACTAGAAAGGTAAAAATAATTTAAATAAAAAACGAAGATTATGGAACAAAGCGGACCACGGTTTTTCCACAATACTACTGTGTAGGGTTTTTAAAATTATTTTCAAATTTTTAGTTCAATACTCTCTAAAAGCGTGAGTTTTAGTTTTTTTATACTATATTTATTTCTCTTATAATTCACAGATGCTTTTTCGTGCAATTAAACCATTGTTTCTCGCCAAAAACTTGAAAATCAATCTTGTACATAATTTCTTTTTTCAGCAGCTCAAAGATGTCGAAAACCCAATTGGGAGTAAGATACTCCACCTGCAGTGTCAATTGGGATTATAACACTTCAGGGGGAGTGTAAAAATCTTTTTTTTACTTGGGATTTCGTCATGGCACCGAATAAAATAGGGAAGTCTGGTCACTCTAATGAGCACAAAAATTCGCTAAATATATAAATGACAAAGTTTGGACACGTCCAAGCTGCATAGTGCCAGTGATTGCAGTGAGGCATGCGCCAAAAACTATGCACAACTCTAGTTTACATTTGGACGAACGAAAGGGATATTTTTTTTTGTCATATTCAAAATGAATTGAGCTAACTTTTAGCGCAATTTTTCATTCATGTTTTATAGTCCTTGTAGATAAATTATTACATATATATTAGAGTGGGGCAAAAAAAAAACGATTTTCGTTTTTTCATGTAGTAGGTAATTCGAATTTCTGATCATAAATGGAGTAACAAGAAACGGCCATCAAATTAACAGTAAACCCTGTCTTTTTTTTTTAGTGGGTAATATCAATTTTCAAAGTGACTCCCTATCATTCTTCGAATATGCTATCATATTGGCATCAATTACTGTAAATTTGAAAGTGGACTCATATCATTAGTTGGTATTTTTCAAAAATCACATGTTTTTACTGCCAATTTTACAGTAAATACTGTAATACTTACAGTATTATCATCACCGCTTTGAAAGTGGTTTTGTTACTTTCAATGCGCACTTTCAACCTTTTTATTTCAATGTATAATGACCAAATTTGAGTTTTTTATGTTAATGGCAAAGCGTGTCTCATCGCAATTTTTTCATGAAAAGTTTCTATGTATGTAAATGAATACACCTTTTGACCCAAAAACTGTTCAGCCAACTTTAACCCCAGTATTTGCAGGAATTTGAACGTTCTACAAAAATGGTTCTTAAACCTTTTTCATTAGAGCGACCATTACAAAGTTTTTCGAGGTCGAAAATGGACTAATTTCTGAGCCCATACGGTTTTGTGAAAAGTTGTGCAGCTAAAAAATTGTAAAATATTTACGCAATTCACAACCTCTAGTATTTCGTGCTATTTGTCTATTTTTCAAAAAAATTATATTGGAAACCATGGAAACATACAACGATAGCCAAATACGACACCCGTTGTGAATTGCCCAATTATTAAATGAACTTAAGTTATTTAGATGGCGAATTTACGCTCTGCAAAAAAGGTCTTATGCACTTTTTGCGTTAAGGCAAATTATATGAGTGAGGAAATCCAAAAAGTCAAACATTACTTAAAACTGCCCGGAACAAAGCAGATACGCCTTTCCGAGACTCCTTGCTTATGCGGGAGTATATAAAGGCGCAAACGTACATACATACACACACAAACCCTTTTTTATTTTTATACCAGCGTACTAGTACTACATAGTACAAGGGTATATTAATTTTGTTCACATAACGGTTGTTTGTAACGGCACAAAATAATCGAGTTATATATAGAGTTCCATATATGAAAGTTCTTAGGATTAAAAGAGGAGTTGATTAAGGCATTTCCGTCCGTCTGGCCGTCCGTGTACACGATAACTTGAGTAAAAATTGAGATAGTTGCATGAAATTTTGTATACAGGTTACTTTCTGGCCAAGGTAGGTTGCTATTGAAAATGGGCATCGCCCACTTTTCAGGGAGGCATATTTGAAAATTTCACGGGTCATAACTTTTAAACTGTTTACGGTAGAACGATGAAATTGGTACAAGGTATACATAATAGGGAGCATACCTAATGTAATTGGACGAAATCGCTTTCCGACAACGCCCACTTTCGATATGGAACATTTCGAAAATCTAATAAATTGACATAATTCGGTAACGAAAATGGCTAAAATTATATAGGTTGGTAGGATGAACCCCTCAATCAATCTATTATTATTTTTGATAAACCTTTAAGGGAGGCATTTGGCAATATAGGTGATGAAATTGGACGAGATCTCCTCCCGACCACGCCCACTTTCGATATGGAAAATTTCGAAAATCACATAAATTCACATAATTCGGTAAGGTAAATAGCAAAGATAGTAAAAACTTTAGGTAAATCCTCCTAGGGCCTATATCTTTGTTATCCCGTTCCGAAAATTACCGCTGGGTATATAATCTTCGGTTCACCCGAACTTAGACTTCATTACTTGTTTTTTTTTTTGCATTTTTGTACTGAAACTG
The DNA here is from genome assembly GCA_964058755.1 of Campiglossa producta. Lineage (NCBI taxonomy): Eukaryota > Metazoa > Arthropoda > Insecta > Diptera > Tephritidae > Campiglossa > Campiglossa producta. The sequence continues at coordinate 119,430,589 of CAXKVI010000002.1, forward strand.
TGTTTGGCTATTTCTTAAATGGCTAGCTATGTAAGTTAAAAAAAGGACAATTGATTTTTTTCGCCCACACTAATATATGTTACACGTTTAGTTACACTATGAGTTTTGCATTATTTTTTGAGATTTTATTATGAAAAGTGAACAGTTGGTCAAGATGTGTCACTCTGATAAGCTATTCAAAGAACAACTTTTAATGGGACCTTTAGTTTAACTTTATTCTTTTTACGAAGTTAAATAGAAGTGACAGTTTATCGTTCACAGTGGTGTTTCCAAAACATGTCAGTTAAAAACAAAAAAAGGAAATACTTGTTTGGGAAAATTGTATGTATGTCAATTCCGACACATGCGTATACCAGCGTGAGATTAATAAAAAATGTTTAGATTTTGGGTAGAATTTTTAGATATCTCCTTTATTAAAAAGTCTTTGAAATTTTAACTAACAACCCTCTTTCTCCAATGTTCCGGATCCCCAAGAGAAGTTGTTGAAAATTCTACTATTAATGCTGCGTCGAAAAGACTAAAGCGTTCAGCAGAATCAGTCCGTCAGAACGTCGAAATAACTGACAGCAAAGTAGACTGCGGCCATTTGTATGCGTAAAGCCAGATACGACGGATACGTCAAAATAGAATTTGCTCTAAAATTGACGTATGTCACGCAACTGACGTATTGGCGGACTGATTCTGTTTCCCGCTTAAGCGCGACTGCCTGTGTTACAAAAGGTTCTTCGTTATATCAGATAAGCGGTCAGAGATTTCTGTCCGCTTAAAGTCTTATCATTTTCATTATGCTCCCCCAATAGATTTTGCATTACTTTACTTTCGATTATTCGTTTCCTTATTTTCCATACAAAATCTAAGCGCAAACGCATATGTGTGTAAATAAAAACACAGATCTGTTGGTGGATAAAATGTTATTCCACTGAAACTCGCTGGTTTCTTTTGAACTTGGAGAGCAAAAAAATGCCCAAAAAATGCTCTCTTTTTGAGTGTGCAGTCAAAAATACAAAAAATAGCTCCTTTTTTAGAATTTTGGAAAACTGCCGATAGAATAAGAATTCACAAAGAAACGCATTTAAAAAAAAAAGTGTTGGTTACAACGTAATTTGAGGCGGGAATTCATATGTAGAATTCATATTTACTTTGTGAAATAAATTCAAATTATGTTTAAAATCGTGGCGATTTTCAAACAAATTTAAATTTATTTCACACAGAAAAGGTGGATTTTGTGATTTGGATTCTGGGATTTTTGTTTTCAGATTTTAATTTTGTAGTTTTCGTGCTACATCCTCCCACTTCATGGTCGAAGGCAAGACTGAAGAATTTTATTCGTCCTTTCAAATTTAATTTTTTTTAATCCTTAACAACAGCGTCAAACTAATAACATAATACAACAGCAATTTAAAATTAAACTTACCTACCTTTAAAAGAATTTCCAGTCAGTTGTAATCCCGTAAAATTCTAGATATAGGCGGCAATTCTAACTTTTAATCCTCTTAATATTGGTATTACTTTACACAATGTTTAAAGGAATTTTAGTTTATATGGAATCACTTACACCTCCGATAGAAACAGAATTTTTAAGTGACACTAAAATTTCTTGCAGTTATTTTGTATTCTTTTATTTTTTGTTTTAATTTTTTACAATTATGTTAATTTTTTATCTGTGGATAAAAATAATAAATATTTTTATACCCAGCGTACTAGTACATAGCAGTGCTACGTAACGGCACAAAATAATCGAAATAGATTTGGAATTCCATACATGAAAGTTCTTAGGTTGAAGAGAGGAGTTGATTAAGACATGTCCGTCTGTTTGTCCGTATACACGATAACTTGGGTAAAAATTGAGATATTTGCATGAAATTTTGTATACAGGTTGCTATTGAAAATGGGCGAAATCGGATGATAACCACGCCCCCTTTTTCGATATCGAAAATCTTGCAAATCACATAAATTTACATATCTCGGTAGCTGAAAGGGCTAAAATGATAGATGTATATTGGAACGATATTTCGTCATCCCTTGTCAATTTTGGTTTTGTAACAAACCGGTTTCGGCGATCCGTCATCTTCAGTGTTTGATTTCGTTCTCGACGAAAAATCGTTCCAATATACCTCTAGTATCCACCCTGTCGGAAAAACACAAAACCAAATTAATCAGCTAAAATGATATAATTTTATAGGTGAATCCCCCTGGGCATTGTATTATGATTAAAAAAAAAAAAAAAAATTAAGTGGGCGTAGCACAAAGGGGGGGATTTCTGAAAATTCGACTGGTCATAATTTTAAAACTGATTACGGTAGAATCAAGGAATTTGGCACAAGGTATACTAGCATTATAAGGAGTATACCTGATGAAATTGGACGAAATCGCTTCCCGACCACGCCCACTTTCGATATGGAAATTTCGACAATCACATAAATTGACATTGTTAGGTAAGGTAAATAGCTAAAATAGTATAAATTGGAAGATAAATCCTCCTAGGGCGTATATCATTACTATCCCGTACAGAAAACTACCGCTGGTTATTTAATGTTCGGTTCACCCGAAGTTAGACTTCCGCATTTGTGTTTGAGGGCCTTTATGGCCGCTTTTTTATATACCCTTTAATTTTTAAGTTCACTATAAATTTACTGGCAACTTCATTTGAAATCTGATTTAAAATGAAGTATCAAAAATTAAAGGCTAGATGAGAAATTGGCCCTGAAACTTTTAAATTTATCTCTACTATTTTGTAGATAGCTAGGGCTTTTATTGTATACATGAATACTAAAGTTTATTTGAGAAAACGGCCCTTAGCGTATTAAATTCAAATCTTTTTACAACATTTTTTTTCGTTTATGTTCTAAATTAGTTGATGTTTTCCTCAACATATTTATTTTGTTGTAATCTTTTTTTCATTTTTTTTATCTCACATTCCCATACCTTATTTCTGTTTAAAATATGGGTTTTTAGAAAATGATTATATTTGAATTGGTATATTTTTCCTATTTACTTGTAACTTCCTTCCATCTGTTCTATAATCTTCTTTGCTATATTTAATTTATACAACAAAATTATAGGAATATGGAATTTCGAGTTAAGTACGCTTTTCAGATATTTTGAATCACTTGCAACCTTTTTATAGACTTTTTTTTTGGGAATAAACACGTTTATGCTTATATGTTTTTTTATTATAATTTTCAAAGAGTTAATAATATTTCATATTATGTATTTATTTTTTTTTAGAAAATATTAATATATTTTTTTAACTTTTTTGATTTATATTATTTTATACACTTTTTCAGTATTCGTTATTTTAAAATCACTGGTGCCGTAAATCTTTGACCCAAACAATTTCGTCTTATTTGTTTACATTTCACTGTTTTCGTTATATGCTTATAGTTGCATCATACACATACACACTCGTATATTTCAAATTGCTATTTTATAGCATCCCATATTCAATTATTGAGCGGATTTTCCATGGGGAAATCGTGAATATATCTTAATGCTCTTTACTCACACACATGCATATATTCTTTGCACTTCTAACAATAAAGCTCACCTTTATAGGGTTAGATTGATTCAATAACTCATATATTCGGGTATATTTACCACTATATACATATGTATGTAAGTGTGCAAGTGCATATACATATACATATGAGAATGTGCTTGCAGACTACCTTTCTAACACTTTCTTCAACATTCACTTTCAGCACTTTTCACCAAGAAATTTACTGTACAGAAGCAAATAGACGGCAGAATTATTGCTGTATAAAATTCACAGACGCGCGAAAAGTTAACAAGCAAATATTTAATATCCCTTGTAGTCAATATAATCAAAAGTTAAGACGCACGAGAAATATGCCGCCAGTACCGTCCTGTCGCATTTGGCGTCTCATTAGCGTAGTAACAGACTCTTTGGTGAGAAAATAACCGTTTATCCGTACAATTTCACCCACGTCCAAATTCTACAAAGTGCTAACGTTGACTAGGATATACCACGCACTCGAAGCACAAATCGGAGTCAGTGTCATACAATCGGAATCAGAAACGAACTACGAAACGTGATGAAAACATTGCTGCAGCTGTTGTTGGTGCTTCGTTAGTTACACTTTTGACCGAAGTTGATGTCGTACAACAACACAGACCGGCAAAACAAAGAAAAACAGACACATGTTACAGCAGCAACCACACATCCGACACAGGGGGTGGTGAAAGTGGTGGTGGCGCCTCACCAACCTAGTGTTAGAAAATGTTATGGTCTTTGTGGAATTGGAACATGAAAACGCAAACGGTGGTTGTTCCGACAATGCAAAAACTTGGTCTTGTGCTCTGTTTTTAATTTTTTGTGCTCACTCTGCAGGTCGTCTGGTGTTTCTTATTTACAAACATACATACACCGCCGTTACAAATATGCAATTGCAGGGGGTGGTTTTGGGTGGCAGTTACCGTGTCACATGCATAAATACATATATGTATTGCTCCTTTGAATTGAATTTTGTAATAACAACTCGCGCTCATGAGAGTCAAATCGGCAACTACACAATTCACCCTCTAAATTGAAAGCACTGCATTAACAACATACCAACATTATTTTGCATTGCCGACTATGGTTAAGATAGTTTTATTTAATCGATATATGTATACCAAGTCTAGTGACAACATACAATGTATCGGCGGAAGTTATAGATTAATGTATAAAACGCTAATGGGTCAATTACATAAAGCTTTATTTTGGCTTTTTTTCAAACTTTGACTTTGACAGAAAAGTTCAGTATACGTATTTAAACGAAGCATGGCAAATTGGAGACCTCAAAGTTGAAGCAAGGTTAAAATTTGGCAAACCCTCAAATTTTGCTTGCTTTGCTTGCTTTGACAATCAGACGTTGAACACTTTGCTTTAATTAAAGAATAAAAAGTTGGAGGAAATAATAATTAATTCATTTTTTCTCTATTAAATTAATAATTTAACCAAAACACTCTGAATGCAAAGAAATAAATAACGAAAACAAATGTATAAAAGAGAAACGTCAAGGCGTCCATTGTAGCATACCTCTGAAGTTGGACGCAAAGTTTGAGGTAGCAAATGTCAGGCGAGGTTAACAAAGCTTTATGTATTTGATCCTTAAGGGTCACTTTCATAAAAGCCGATAACGATTAATCGGTGATTAACTTGACAGCTAACCATACAAAATACGTCAATTAAACTCCGATTAGTCGTTATCGGCTTTTATGCAAGCGGCCCTAAAACTTTGCGCTATTTTATGATAATTTTTTAGTTTAATCTGCAATTTCGCCAATATGAGGGTTATGTTTTATTATAGTGCTCGAAATACTTGCCCCAGTCCAATATAATTAAAAAACATGTCTGAAATATCTCTAGAATGGAAAACCGTGATAAATAAAATTTTTTTTTTAAAGAAAATTGTGTTTATCAGGTGGATAAATATCAAAAAATATATACAAAATTGTTTAGTCCAAACCCTGTATTTCAGGTTATGTTCAAGAAGATGTTAAATTTAAATACAAGACATCGAAGGTCAAAAATTTCGATGGTGGCAAATGTTATTTTCAGCCTAATTGTCAAAATAAACCCAAAATATTACCCTTATTTCATTTATTATTTTATGTTTTATTTTCTTATTTTATATTACATACTTTACTTTTTTCATTTTATTTCGATTTCGTTTGATTTATTGAACTATTTTACTTTATGTTGATTGATTTTTTATACCTTTCATGAACATGAAATGGTATTATAAGAAGAAGAAGAGATGGACCCATCAATAAGTATACCGAAATGATCAGGATTACAAGCTGAGTTCATTTAACATGTCCGTCTGTATGTTTGAACGCAAACTATTCCCTCAGTTTTTGAGATATCTGGTTGAAATTTGTATGTGGCCACCATTTTGTAATATAGGAATCATTTGTCGGAACTGGCAAGATTGGACCAGTATAAGATATTGCCCCCATACAATAGGTAGGAACGCCAGAAAGACGGTGGAGATGGCTGAAGCTCTCTTACCGAACTTCCGAAGGAATTATGCGTCAAAGAAGTTAATGGAAAGCCCTTCAAACGCCAGAGATAGAACGTGGATTTAAAACCTCACCCGAAGCGGCAGCAGATGACCCCCGTAGTGGGTAAAGTTAGCGTAGCTGAAGTGACCAAGGACAGGATCCTCATAGGCGTCATTGACCGAGGTAGGGAAAGCTGGGCCATCCCTAGGGAGTATACCTGATGAAATTGGATAAAATCGCCCTTCAACCACGCCCACTTTCGATATCGAAAAATTCTAAAATCACCTAAATTGACCAGTGGCGTGCCTACGTGTTTCAATCAAGGCAAGCCCCAGTCCTTATAACCCCAACAAAAGCAAATACTGCTGCCAAAGAACATTTCAGACGAAGAAGAAGAGTTCAGGATAGATATTTATCGACTTTTGCACACGGGGAAAAACTTAAACATTTAGGTTTCTTCAATAGGCAAGTTATTGTTTTGCAGATTTTTTAAGCTTTTCCAATCCAAGGGAAAAGGTTTACTTGCACTATTTCCGATTTACATACATCGCAGAAGCCAAGGCTCACTTGCACAACGAAAATTTATATTTTTAACTAAAAAAATAACTCGGCGTCGTGCAAGTGGACCTAAGAAACCTAAAAAATATTTTTTATATTTTATAATGCCTAGCAAAAAAAAAAAATATTACAGCAATCACCACTATTGAATTCTTTTTTTCTACTTTAAAATATGCGCCAATAATTTTTGAGTAGAGCTCTTTGCACATTAACATTGTAGATATGTATGTATATACATATCCAGTTTGGCTTTAAAGCTTATAGTAACAACAGCACGAAGCTGGCTTCGTAGTTGCATACAAAATTTCTTCTAAATTCAAAAAAACTGTAGCTTCAAAAAGACATTTTAGTAAGGGATTTGAAAGCCAGGTAAAAGCCAATAAGTAAAAGCGAGATGGCAATCATCGCCTAGGCGGTTAAAGGCTATTTTAAGTAAGCAAGTAAGAGATGCCATCATATGCGCTGAAAAAATTTTATGTTAATTGTTTTGCTATCAGCCGACAGATGGTAGGAAGAGCTTTATTTATATGTTTATGCTATTGGCAGTTAGTGAAACCAAATGTAAACCTTAAAGAAATTGTTACGATACATTTTTGAAACATATTGTAGCTCATAGAGGATTAGCTAGGCAAGCCGGGCTCTTCGGCTTATATGGAAGGCACGCCACTGAAATTGACATAATTCGGTAACGGAAACGGGTAAAATGATAAAATTTTATAGGTGAATCGGTCATTATATAATTTTTTTTTGACAAATTATCTAAATTGGCCGTGGCCCCGCCCACTTTTAAGGGAGTTTTTTTTTGAAAATTCGACTGGTCGTAACTTTTAAACTGAATAGGGTAGAACGATGAAATTTGGCACAAAGCATACTATTATCGTTGGGAGGATATCTGATGCAACTGGAAAAAACTGCTCTCCAACCACGCCCACTTTCGATATCGAAAATTTTGAAAATCACATAAATTGACATAATTCGGTAACGGAAATAGCTAAAATGATATAGTTTGGTAGGATGAACCCCTAGTCATTCTATTATGATTTTTTGATAAATTTTTAAAAGTAGGCGTGGCATCGCCCACTTTTCAGGGAGGCATATTTGAAAATTTCACGGTTCATACATTTTAAACTGATTACGGTAGAACGATGAAATTGGTACATGATATACTAGCATAATAGGGAGCATACCTGATGTAATTGGACGAAATAGTTTTCCGACCACGCCCACTTTCGATATGGAAAATTTCGAAAATCACATAAATTGACATAATTCGGTAAGGTAAATAGCTAAGATAGTAAAAACTTTAGGTAAATCCTCCTAGGGCCTATATCATTGTTATCCCGTTCTGAAAATTACCGCTGGGTATATAATGTTCGATTCACCCGAACTTAGACTTCCTTACATGTTTTACTAAATTTTGTTTATTGATAGTCTACATGATGATTATTTTAACCAAAAATATACACTTCTCATATATGTACATACGTTCAAACATATTTTTGCTTAATATATGCTTCCTCTGCGAAGTTGTAGTTTTACAGTCTACAAATGGCGCAAAAACAAAAAAAAAACAAGTAAGGAAAGCTGTCTTCGGCTGTGCCGAAGGCTATACACCTTTCATGAATAAGCGACACGATTTTCACTGTTCGATCCTCAGTACAGCCTGTCTGTATTTAACTTTAGCTCATACTGAAATTATCGGAACTATCTATTATATGGGGGCGATGTGTTATATTGGTCCAACCTCATTGTTTTTTAACATCGACATTCCACATTTTAAAAAAGAAATAGTTACGAAATTTCACTTTCCTACCTATATAATTACAGTAGTTATCTACCAAAATCCGTTTATCGGAACAATCGATTGTATGGGGGCTATGTGAAATATTAATCCCATCTCAATTATTTTCAACATCGACATTTCTTATATAAAAAAAGCATGAATAGACACGCATGGCATCAAAGTTGGAACAACAAGAGACACGCTTGGCATCTCAGTGGGAAGAAACGAAGACGCACATGGCATCTCAAATATTGCAGTTGTCTACACAGCTGGAGGAATAGGAAGCACGTATATCCTCAAAACTAGAGGCGCGCATGGATGAGAAACTAATGCAGCTTGAGGAGAAAGTCGAAGCCGAGGTGGATGCGTTCAGAAGTCGTATCCAGGAGTTGCAGCTGAATCGTCCAAGTGTTTCCACAAGCGTACCCAAGGTAAAAACCCCATCATTTGACGGTTCTGTTCCTTTCCAGGTATTTAAGCTACAATTTGAGAAGACAGCAGCTGTGAACAACTGGGGCGCTGAAGATAAAGTCGCTACACTCTTCGTAGCATTGAAAGGACCAGCAGCCGAAATCTTACAGACTATTCCTGATGGCGAACGAAACAACTATGAAGCTTTGATGGGTGCTGTGGAGAGACGTTATGGTAGCGAGTAGGGATGTCAATTTTTCGGGTTTTGGCCGTCCCGGGATTTTCGGGATATGCTTTTACAAATCCCGGGATCCCGGGATTAGTCCCGGGATTAGGGATTCGTTATTTCTAACAGGTTTGCTTCAAAAAGACTGGAGAAAATGTTTGTGAAACTGTCAATTTTTAAATAAATAACAAATAAAATTAATTAAATTTATTTATCCCTTATATTTTTTATTTACTTTTAATGTATTTCATTTGAATAAAAAAAAATAACACACTTCAATAGAAAGTTATAAAATATAAATAACTTATTATGTTTAAGTATAAAAGCACTTAAACATTTTGATATACGTACATACAAACATTATCACATACAAATATGATAAGGTGCATCAGCCTATCTACACACATAAATATGTAAAACTATAACTATAAATAATCAGTATGCTATTTTAATAAACTAGTTCGTCTTACAAACGCACTCAAATAAGTTGATTTTAATTCAACAAGCTGAACCACTTCCCCCCACCAGTGGGAAGAGGTTGTCAGTTAATAATATTAACATATTAAGTATTCTTTTTTTTTGTAGTTGAACTCCTACATTAATATAAATGTATTAAACAGTTTAATAATGGTAAGTATTAATTAAAAAGTAAAAAAAAATTTGGTACATTCAGCGCGCCTCTTCCCAGCCAGCAAGATACCTTACATTTTACGAACATTGCGTTTTACGAGCTATTCTCGAATCAGCAACAACTAAAAACACAAGCTTTTTTTATTTTGTCAAAAAAAATAAAAATTTAAATTTCAAATTCAATATTTTGAAAATACGAAGTACGTTTATGATCAAAAAACGGACGTATAGAGATTCATAACAGCCTAACCTAATATAAACGCACGGACTGAGTTTTCTGTCAAAAATGTCTCATGCACATACAACTTGTATGGGAGTAGCCGAATTTGAACGCACTGCCTAAAAAAACCTAACTCAATTTTTGTTTTGCGTGACATTTCGATTTGACGTAAACTCTCAGAGCGCACGTCGTTGACATGTAATTCTTCAATTTGATTGCACAGCTGTGACAACCAGCTACTCACGCACGCACATTTGTTTCGGTTAGCAGCAAAAACGTCGTGCATGTTCGTGCGACAAATTCAGTCCGTGCGTTTATATTAGGTTAGGCTGTAAGCGAGTGCTTCTTCGATACATTTACGAAGCCTCGAGGGCAAAAAACATTTTAAAGCGAAACAGTATTCGTATGCGAATCGAAAAAGTATTCGTAAGCGATATTTTATTAGAGTTTTCTTCGAAAAAACATCCATTTACGAACTCGTTTACGATAATTTTGCTGGCTGGGTTCTTCCTCTAATTTTTAAACATTGCTTTTAAAAAATGATCTTAAAACTATTAAAGCGTTTAATGTTTTGTCTGCGAGTCTTGACCTGAACTTATTGCAAATGTAGCCCGCCGTTGAAAAGCATCTTTCCGCCTCAACACTTGTGGGCTGAATTGCAGACAAATATTTATAAGCTTTTTTCAAAAACATGCCTTTCTCTCCCCCATTAGAGAACAAGTCTATTTCTTTAGATAATTGTAAAGCCATACCATATTTTTTTTATTGGGACAAGTTTGTGTACTTTTCATTAAAAGGTTATTTAATTTTGCTTTTAAATCTGTGGGCTCGCTTATAATTATTTCTTCCGTTTCATTATTTTCGACATCGGTGGAAGCTTGACTTAGTAAAAGTATTTGCTTTAACTCCTCTTTTACAGTGCCCATAGATAAGCTTTCACCGAATCTGTTTGACACAGATCTCCATTCGTCAAAAACTACGCAAAATTTTTCACCTTCTTTTACGAGCTTTTCAATTTCATGTAAAAATCCTACTCTAATATTTTCGTAATAGTTGAGTACAATACTTTGTATAGTGTTTCTGGATTTTGGTAAATCGAAGCCATTACCTCGCATTACATCGCGTAGATCTTGTGATTTGGTGAAAGCTGAAAAAGCAAAACCATCAACAGCCGTCATCCTAGCTAAAACAGCTTCCATACTCCTCTCCGTTTTATTACTAAAAAATTTATGCAACTTTTGCTGTTTACAAGGTACAGGATTGGCTTCTGGAGCTTTTGTTTTACGGCACACAACAATATTATGTTTTTTCAAATGCGTGTGCAGCCCTTTTGTTGAGCCACCTTTCGTTAATAATATTTGACTGCATTTTTTGCACTGAGCTGACTCGTCGTTGTCGCGCGCAACTAAAAAATAGAACCACACGGAAGACTTCTCTTCCGCCTTTGTTTTATGTGCAACAAAACCTGTACGAAATAAATTTCAATTTCATTACAGTGATTCTTTATTTAATGAAAATGTAATACTTCGTATAAAAATGGATGAGTGCGAGGTATTCCACTTCACCGAAGTTATAAATATATCTATATTTACCTGAAGTGGACGGCTTTTCAGTCATATTTAATTATTCTTATTATTCATCAATCAATTATGCGCGCAAAAATAACAATGAAACCAGCTGATTTCTACGTCAACAGTGTTGTAAACGCTAACCCAAATTTCAGTGTGGTTTCTTTGCTATACAAGAGGGATTTTTCTCACATCCCGAAAATCCCGGGATTGCTGGAACACAATCCCGGGATTTTCGGGAGCTTAAAAAGGGTCGGGATCCCGGGATTTCGGGATCCCGGGATCCCGGGATGACATCCCTAGTAGCGAGCATCGGAAGCAGATTTACCAAATAGAGCTACAAAATCTCTGCCAGAAGCCCAATGAGACCTTACAAGAATTTGCATCGGACATCGAGAGGTTAGCGCACCTAGCAAACGCGGATGCACCTGTAGAGTACACGGAGAGGGTAAAGATACAAAGTTTCATAAATGGAATACGTGATGTGGAGACGAAGCGGGCCACCTATGCAAATCCAAAGAGATCATTTGCGGAGACGGTATCACATGCTCTAACTCAAGAAACAGCATCAATTTTGTGCAAACCAGCGTACAAAGCTCATCGTGTGGAAGTAGAACGACCAGAATGGGTGGACACAATCCTAGAAGCAGTGAACGGAAAGCAACAGAAAAATGAAGCGGCCATTAAATGCTTCAAGTGCGGAAAATATGGTCATATTGCACGTTATTGTGGATCTGGATCTCCAATAATTCCAGTAATGCAAGCGGACGTAAGCGCAAGGCTGAAGGAGATGAGCAAGTCTCCCAATCCAACCAACCGTTAAACTAAAGAGAGTCAGCCGCAATTGGATGCCCCATAATCTCTGTCTCACAGATCGGAAGGAAGTCGAGTAATGTTACTGTTGGAGGACTCGTGGACGGAAAGGAGCGTTTACTGACTATTGATACGGGCGCATCTCATTCCATCATTCGATCTGATTTAGTCAACAAAGGAGTGAGGCCATTACACCCAAGTCCAAGAAGAAGTAACATGTGTCCAAGGAGAAGTAACATGTGAAATCGCAATTGGAATTGTCACCGTACTGCACAATTTATAGTGGCAGATATTGTTGATGAGATCATAGTTGGTGTGGATTTCTTATGCAACCAAGGCATCAAGATCAACATGAAGGTGGTTCACCTGGAGAGGCTACCAACGTTTGGATCGGGAAATGTATCTGATCGGGACGATCAGACTTAGGTGGAGGGCAGTGTGGCGAATATTCTCAAGAATCGCTCATCTCCTAACTCTAGCGTATTTCCACCACTAGAGTTACTACGATAACACAGCTGTAGTAGGTACATGACGCGAGAGCGAGAGAGTGCGAATGTGACACAAAGAGGAGATGACGATAGATAAACGTTTCGAGAACACTGTTGCACGAATAACCCAGAAATGTGTAGACATTTCTAGGTTATGAAGCTGCTGTCTGCTAGGCTATATAAACCGCGCAAAGACAACGCACTTCAATCAGTTTATTTTGAAGTGTAATACAGTGAAGTACTGAACAGTGAATTAACCCGCGATATTGTACTACGGTTTTTAGTACTGAGCGTACTACTTATTAAGCAGAATCGGAGTGTTTTATTTAACGTACAGTGATCGAACTCAGGGAAAATAATCAAGGAATCATCGAATTCGTCACAATATGTTTGATCTACTGGCAAAGTGTTATATCCGAGGTTTTAACATTTCACGCAGCATCGCGATAGAATTAATTACTTATCCCATATAAATATACATAAATTCAAAAACTAACAAGTAAGGAAGTCTAAGTTCGGGTGAACCGAACATTCAATACCCAGCGGTAATTTTTAGAATGGGATAACAATCATTAGGCCCTAGGAGGATTTACCTAATTTCCGTTACCGAATTATTTCAATTTATGTGATTTTCGATATCGAAAGTGGGCATGGTTGGAGGGCGATTTTATCCAATTTCATCAGATATACTCCCAATGATACTAGTATGCGTTGTGCCAAATTTCATCGTTCTATCTTAATCGGTTTAAAAGTTACGACCAGTCAAATTTTCAAAAAATCCACCCTTAAGAGTGGGCGGAGCCACCCCCACTATACAAAACTTATGGAGAAATCGTAAGAGGATGACCAGGGCGATGAAATTATATTATTTAGCCATTTCCGTTACCGAATTATGTCAATTTAGTTGATTTTCGAAGTTTTCGATATCGAAAGTGGGCGTGGTTGGAGGGCGATTTTATCCAGTTTCATCAGATATACTCCCAACGATACTAGTATGCATTGTGTCAAATTTCATCGTTCTATCTTAATCAGTTTAAGAGTTACGACCAGCCAAACTTTCAAAAAATCCACCCTTAAAAGTGGCCGGTGCCACGCCCACTATAAAAAATGTATGCAGAAATCATAAGAGGATGACCAGGGTGATTCACCTATGAAATTATATCATTTTAGCCATTTCAGTTACCGAGATATCGCAATTTGTGTGTTTTTCGAAATTTTCGATATCGAAATATCATAAGAGGATGGCCGGTTGGATTCACCTATGAAATTACATCATTTTAACCATTTCAGATACCGAGATATGGCAATTTGTGTGATTTTCGAAATTTTCGATATCGAAAAAGACAACGCGTTATCATCCGATTTCGCCCATTTCCAATAGCAACCTACCTTGGCCAAAGAATAACCAGTATATAAAATTTCATGCAAATATCTCAATTTTTACTCAAGTTATCGTGTACAAACACGGACGGACGGACAGACGGGCGGACATGCCTTAATGAACTCTTCTTTTCAACCTAAGAACTTTCATATATGGAACTCAATATCTATCTCGATTATTTTGTGCCGTTACAAACTACCGTTATGTGAACAAAATTAATATACCCTTGTACTAGTACTAGTACGCTGGGTATAAAAATGCGTTTTCTGTAATATGGAATGGCTTCACTGGATGGGTCATGCTGTGAGAAGTGGCAGGCCTGTGTTTTATGGCTTGCCGTGCGATTGTGTTTTAAATTGGAGCCTGTTTTCGCTAGGAAAGGGAAGATGATGATTATAAAGTAACATCGCCTGATCGGGAAAAATTTGAAGATACCACTGGTTATAGTAACTTAACAAATTCAATAAAAGGGTACAATAAGAAACAAAAAAAATTTCCTAATCTAAACGCGCGGGAAACGCTAAAACCACAGAATGCCGATACAACTCGACTTGTGCATAAAGAGAGATGACGAAAAGCATTTTTGCTGATTGGAAAGTTCAAAATTACGGCAATATGTTTGTTAGTTTGTAGATTTCACAGGTGTTGACTTGCTACATTGGTTCGCCCTTTGTTTAGTCAGAATTCACCACGATATAGATTGGGTTAGAAATCGAAAGAAAGCAGGGTGGGTTATTTCGTTACACACTTTAAAAGATAAGCCCTGAATTTAACGTAAACATATTCTTCCTATACATGAAATGCACTATCCATGACCTCGAGCTTAGTATTTTAAGTTCGTAATGTTTTCAATAGGATATGCTTGCCTTATTTGTATGGACGTATACATATATGCAACCATAAATGTACATTAAATATGTAGAACATGTTTGCATAACTGCACGAAGAGCACATACATAATATTATTTGAGTAGATGAAGCTATTTTAGATTGGAAAACATAAACATGAGACTGCGCATAAACATAAACCCGTGCCTATCCATAGTCAGAGTTAATAATATTGTGACGAATTCGATGATTCCTTGATTATTTTCCCTGAGTTCGATCACTGTACGTTAAATAAAACATTCCGATTCTGCTTAATAAATAGTACGCTTTATTTACTACTAAAAACCGTAGTACAATATCGCGGGTTAACTCACTGTTCAGTACTTCACTGTACAACACTTGAAAATAAACTGATTGATTTGCGTTGTCTTTGCGCGGTTTATATACCCTAGCAAACAGCAGCTTCACAACCTAGAAATGTCTACCCCTTTCTGGTTTATTCGTGCAACAGTGTTCTCGAAGCGTTCATCTATCGTCATCTCCTCTTTGTGCCACATTCGCAAACACGCGAGCTGCCTCTCCCTCTGTCGCTCTCACGAGTTATGAGTACAAAAGAATCTCGTTTGCTGTCGCTGAAACGCGTGCTTTATTGATTATCTAAAGACTGAATTCTGTACATTTATCTTAGAGCTATTTATACTATTTCTATTAGTGACCTTAAACGGTGTTTATATTTGTCTGCCTGTTAATTATGTAGTTATTTGGAATTTGTTAATGTGTCTAGTCTATTGTTATCTTATGGCTAGTGTTAGTTATGAAACGAACAAAGAATATGTTTCTTTGTTTGTTCACTTGAAGGACAAAGGGTATGTTATCCCTTAAAGATACTTAAACTGAAAACATTTAGCAGGCATGCTATAGTATGTGTATACAGCGTCGCTAACTTGTGTGGTATATATGTATGTACGTGTGTACAGCGTCGCTAACTCTCCTCCCTCTTAAAACGGAGCGTCCTCGCTACGCTGCTGCTGTTGCTGTTGAAGACGCTTCATTTCGATTTCGTACAACTCATCAATTTGCCTTTGTCTGTTAAGCACTTTTCTATTTTCGTGGTATCGGCAGAGATTTACAATACCATAAACGATGACTACTAAGGTAAGAAATCCCATTATGATCAAGAACGTGAACTGTACTGGGTTTTCTTCAATAGGTATCAAAAATGTTGAGAGTTTTTGGATATTACTGAATTTGTAGATTGAATTTGAGGAAAGGATACGGAGTACTTCGAATTTTTCGTTGTGTTTATTGTGTATGATTTCTCTGAGTTGTTTTTGATGATTGTAGTACGTGATATTATCGATGTTTGTGGATTCATTAAAATGTATCAGTTTAGGGCCTGATATAGGTATGTTGTTCCAAGTATGCAGGTAATCTGTCAAAATATATCCATTCTCTAGGATGCGGAGTGGAGCATTATTTTCATGGATTGTTTCGCATTGGGCTGACTTATCTTCTAATATTTTCATCGTACAATTATCAGAGGGTTCTAACTTACAAATAAAGTTACTCATATAATTTTTGCATTTAGATATTCTTTGATAATTGTTACATTTTGCGATCTTAGGGTCTAAATTAATTTTACCATGCTTATGTGCTAGAGGGTATACATTAAATAGGCTACATTTAGTTTCGAGGATAGGATATTTGTATATTGTTATAATTGCTTCTTGCAGGTAACAGATATGAATGTCTGCATATTCTAATATATTAATTAATGGAAGATCCAACTTTTCATGCTTTATTAAATCATATACATCTTTTAAGTTTAGTGTGCCAGAGTAAAAATTATTAGTTTTAGCAAAATTTATAGTATTAGTTATTGATTGGAGTTCATTATAAATTTCCGATATAACAATGTTTTCGGTAATTGCCTTGGGATCAAGGGTTTCGAGTATTCTTTCGAACTGTGAATTAATTGTTCTTTGCTTATTATTATTTTCTATTAGCATATTAAGTGAAGCTTTGATTTCTACCAAATCATCGTGGTCTGGTGTGCCAGTGATGAATTTTAACATGGAGCCAAGAAAATTAAGTGATCTTTTGGGTCTATAAATATTTGGAATGAGTTGACTTTTCAGAGATTCTATTTTGTTCACTAATATTTGAGTTTCAGGTTGGTTTTCTAGATTGTATGATGATTTCATTATACTTTCGTACGGCGCGATTATTTTTGAAAGGTTTGATATGTGATACAAGAAAGCTGTGTCCTGATATATATAAACAGGATCTGTTTCTACAAGTACATATTTCCTATTGGTTAAATCAATTATGCTATCGCAAAGTACGATAGAGAAAAGTGAAATAAATACTATTCCGTGCATGCTTTTACCCTGATATTATCCTTATGTATAATTACTCTTTTAGTGGTCGTTATCGTTTTCCCGTTATCTTCCTTAACTATGTGTTTTGCGTATTTTTTTACGTTTTTATTCCTTCTGTGCGTCTTGGAGTATATAACGTCTCCCTCTTTGTAGGTTAGTTGTTTGCGATTGCGGTTATGGGATCGCAAAACTCTTTCTTGGTTTTGTTGGAGACGTTCCTTGATGTTAGGATACCCCCTTTGATTGAAGAACACGTCCTCGGGTTTCTCGTTTGTTACCGAATGGATTGTCTTGTTGTATTGTCGGACTGCTTCGAATATCTGTTCATCAGGTGCCGAACTGTGTTGATGTGCTAAAACTTTCGCGAGTTCAATAATCGTGCTATGCGTCCGTTCAACTTGACCGTTTGTTGTCGAATGGTAGGCTGGAGTTTTTGTATGCGTTATTTGTAGTCGCTTGTATATTTGTTGTGCACATATGCCAGTAAATGTAGACTCGTTATCAGTCATTACATACTTTGCGTTTGGGTATATTTGCGATAGTATCTCGTCAATGTATTTGTATGTGTCCTTTTTTGAGGGTATTTGTCTCAAATGGCAGAATTTTGAGTATTTGTCAGTTGAACTAATGTACATATTATTGCTCATAAAAAATAAGTCTAAGTGTATATATTCGCCTACCTGTTTCGGTATTGGTGCTGAACCTATTGGTTGTTTATTTGGCCGGCGTTCGTATTTGTTGGAAAGACATATTTCACAGTCTTGTACTTCTTTCTTACAAGCGTCACGTATGTTTGGCCAGTAGTATCTAAGCGAAATTTCCTGAGCATTATTTTTGTAGTTTCTATGAGCACGTCTGTGTGTGTTTTGTATGATTTGCTGTTGTTGCTCGTTATCGGTGACATCGTCCGTAATTTTTTGTGCTAAAACAATTGATACAGTCGGAAATTTGTTGATAATGTCGTTTTCGACGTAAAATAGTATTTGTTCGTCTATATGAAGTGCGTTAGTGACCTTTGGCCGAATTATATTTTTTAGTCTGTCTAGCAATTCGGGTTTGGTGTTGAAAAAAAGCGTATGTCTGCAATTAGAAAATATATTTTGTGAGGATGTTTCGACGAGGTTTTCATCTGATTTTTTTATAATAATTTGATTCCTAAAGAAGTTTAATGGCTGCTTTACTCGTTTGAGTTTTTGCGTTGGGGAGCTTTGAGCCGAATGTTGGGAGTCATCAGAATTCGTTGTGTTATTTATTTGCTGGCGAGAAAGTGCATCAGCGACAACATTCTGATGTCCCGGTTTGTAAACAAGCTTTGCGCCGTATTCTTCAATGAAATTTTTCCATCTTTTTAGTTTTGTATTGGGGTTTTTTTCTGATATGGAGAAGATTAAGGATTGGTGGTCAGTATAAATGGTTAAATCTGCTATACCATATAAGTAATTCCGCAGTTTCTGTAGTGACCATACAATTGCTAGTAACTCTTTCTCATTCGTGGAGTAATTTTGTTCTGTTTCGCTGAGTGTTCGTGAAATAAATGATATGGGTTTTTGGTTTTGAGATAATACGGCTCCTATAGCGTAATTGCTAGCATCTGTGGTTAATTCGAAGGGTTTGGTAAAATTTGGTTGGAAGAGTTCAACCTGGGCTTGTAGTTCTTCTTTTATTCTGTTCAATGCTTCTAGTGCACGTTCGTCTAAGCTGATTTTTATTTTTGCACTTTGATTCTTGGATATGCCGCCGTTCTCTCCTCTGAGGAACGTGGTAAGTGGCTTGACTATGGCTGCGAAGTTCTGTATAAATTTTCGATAATAACTCGCAAGGCCTAGGAAGGATCTGAGTTCCTTAAGCGTTGTGGGAATAGGGAAATCTTTAATGGTTTGTATTTTTGAAGGATCAACTGTGATCCTGTTATATTTAATTATATGCCCTAAATATTCTACTGAGTCCTGGAAGAAGTGAGATTTCTCGTTGGAGATCTTCATGTTGGCCTGGTGAAGTGCGTTTATGATTATGCGGATGTGTTCGATATGTTCTTCGTGAGAGGAAGAGTAGATGAGAACGTCGTCTATATATACGTATGCGAACTTGCCGATATAGGGTCTCAAAATATCATCTACGCATCTTTGAAAAATTGATGGAGCATTTTTCAAGCCGAACGGCATACGTAGGAATTCGTATTTAGCTCCATTTACACTAAAGGCGGTTTTTTCCCTGTCAGATTCTTTAATAAGGATCTGATGGAAGCCAGACTCTAAATCTAAAGTTGTAAATACCTTTGCATTACCTAAATTCTGTATGGTCATAGCCACATCAGGTATTGGGTATCTATCTGTGATAGTTTGAGCGTTTAGCTTCTGAAAGTCTACAACCATTCTGCGCTTGGGTTTCCCTTCTTCATCGGTACCTTTTTTAGCGACTGTCCAAATGGGTGAGTTGTATGGACTTTTACTGGGCTGAATTATGTTATTTTCTAAGAGTTGATTAATTTCTTTATTAATAAAGTCGTTATCTGACATAGGGTACGGATATTGCTTGGTCCAAATAGGATCTTCGGATTTCGTCCTAATGGTAGCTTGTATCGCTGTAGTATAGGGGAGCACTTCATTTGTACTTTCATTTTTTTGCATAATTTCTTCGATTTCTGCTTTATGCTTTTCACTATTTACCGTATAATTTATTTTTTGCGCAGATTCACTTTCTTTCTTGGCCCTATATTTATAACTGAGCTTGTACTCGAAAAGATTGATCTCTGCTTTAATTTTCCTAAGTCCCTGTTCACCCAGAAGCATATCAAATTCTTCTAATGCATCCGTTTCAAAAAATGTGAGATTATGCTCTAATAATGTAATAATTTTTTTTGATTTGGTTATTGAGTAACCATGGAGGGTTTTCACTTTTACTGGCTTAATTTTAATTGGCTTACCTATATTGCATCTTGTGCTAATATAATTGTTCGTTGCTCCGGTATCAATAAGAATGTTGATAAGTTTACCTGTATCCCTGCAGTGGCGTTGCAGACACGGTAAATCGTTCATACGCCTAAAAAAAACGCTGCCTGTTTCGTATTCCTCATTTTCATATTCTGCCGCAAGCGATGTTAATTCTTCGTCGCGTGTTTGGTTGACACGTTGTACTTTCTGTGGCACATTTCTGGATGAAGGATTTCTTTCCCTTTTCTGTGGATCCCCGCGAAATGGGTTGTTTGGAGGTAGTCCTTGTATTTGGCGGTCATAACTTTTTTGTTGTGGTGCGGAATGATACCTGTTGTAATTTGCGGATCTCATGTATTGCTGTGATGAATCTACATCCATTGGTTCGTATTGTTGGCTAGGTGCGGTTTGATTGTATTGCACCTGCACGTTAGGTTTGTACCTTTGTGGTTCGTTGCGATATCTTTCACTTGAGTTTTGGTACTGCGATGTAGTATACTGTTTGTATTGTGGGCCATCGAATTTTAGGTTCACATTGTCGTGATAAATCGTGCTTGCGATGGCGTAAGCTGTTTCCAGGTCCTTTGGATTGTGGGTATAGAGGGTGCCCTTGGTATATTTGCTGTTCAGACCGTGAATGAATGTCCGTACAGCCTCTTGGTTTGCGTACTCTTTCATTGTTGACGGATCCCCTGGGCTATTCATTTCAATTTTGGTCAGAGCAAGATTAAGCGATTTACTAACTTCGCTATGGAACTCCGTCAATGTCCTTTTCCCCTGTGTTATTCTTTTCATTGCTTCGAGCAGCACATACAGAGGTCTCTGGTCCGCATATGTGCAATCGAGACGGTTAATCATGGAGTAAAAATTAAACTTTGTATCGTGATTAACTAATATATCGGCCGCCTCTCCTTGAATTCTCGAATGCACAATCGAGAGTGCCGTGTAATATGCGGGTGTTGTAGCGTAATTTTTTATATTCTCCATGTGAGTCCAGGCACGTTTCCTCCATGACCTATAGTGGTTTATGTCGCCTGTGAACACTGGAAGTGCCTTGAATATTTCTAGGTTAATCTGTGATGCATCAGTGATATTTGGAACACAGTCCGGATATTGGTTGGTGGTTGTGACGTTGGGTGTTTGCAGAGTTGCGATGGAACTCACCATCTGTTGTTGTTGGATGAGTACAGAATCGAGTTGTGCTCTCATAGTGGCGATCTCCTGTGCGTTCATTTCTGTGTCCGATGACAAACGTGTTAAATCGAAGGAGTTTTGTCGCTTTTTTTTTGTGAAACCAGTTTAATATTATTCCGATTTTTTCAGGAATTTTGTTGCCGAATTTTTAAGCACTTTTTCAAAAATCTAGTGCTGGAAGTCTTTATTCCCGTGAATTCAGTTTTCTCTTTACATTAATTTTTTAAACACTTTTTCCAAATGCTAGTGTTGGAAATCTTATTTCCCGTGGAATTTGCTTTTTCTATAATTTTCGCATTTAATTATAGAAGTGGCTTTAAAACGGTTGAGCCCCCAGTTATGAGTACAAAAGAATCTCGTTTGCTGTCGCTGAAACGCGTGCTTTATTGATTATCTAAAGACTGAATTCTGTACATTTATCTTAGAGCTATTTATACTATTTCTATTAGTGACCTTAAACGGTGTTTATATTTGTCTGCCTGTTAATTATGTAGTTATTTGGAATTTGTTAATGTGTCTAGTCTATTGTTATCTTATGGCTAGTGTTAGTTATGAAACGAACAAAGAATATGTTTCTTTGTTTGTTCACTTGAAGGACAAAGGGTATGTTATCCCTTAAAGATACTTAAACTGAAAACATTTAGCAGGCATGCTATAGTATGTGTATACAGCGTCGCTAACTTGTGTGGTATATATGTATGTACGTGTGTACAGCGTCGCTAACTCACGTCATGTATCTAAACAGCTGTAGTTGTGGTAGTGACGCTAGTGGTGGAAGATGAGCGATTCTTGATAACGTTCGCCACAATATGACTACAATTAGTGAACCATACACTGACCTTAAAGGGGCAATTACATAAAGCTTTGTTAACCTCGCCTGACATCTGCAACCTCAATATCTATACTGGAATAAAAATCTAGAAAAGTTGTGTCTGCACATTGGAAATTCCTTGGCAAAAATTACTGAAAATGACGTAGCTAATGTCTCTATTTTTTCAATGAGGGTGGGTATCAAAGTAGGAGCAGATCAGGTACTGAGGTTAAGGAGATGGAAAGAAGGAAGTATTTCGGAAAAACTCTACTGGAATTGCCAATAGAGATAGGGGCTTAACCCAAACATATGTGACAGAAAGGAATATGAAATAGGAAAGAAAGCCGAGGAAGAGAGGTTGATGAAGAGGTATTGGACCGAGAATAAGGTTGGCAAAAGCGAAAAAATTGTTTCAATATAAATTAGTACCAGCCTAAACTACAGATCCAACCCGAACAACGTCAGGTTCCCTGCTAGTAAGAAAAATAAATGTTATCTTTATTTATGTTTATTATAACTCTGTATATTCCGATGCAAAGCATCTGTATACGAAACTTTCTTATTGTTATGAAATTGCCGCTTTCTCAAGTAAACTTTAGTTTTTTTATACAAAATTTTTCTTTAGAGTGAACTTTAATATTTGAGGCTTGATTAAAAAACGCTCGTTCGTGAGCAAATGTCGTAAGTCCATTTTTATACCTTTCATGAACATGAAATGGTATTATAACTTTGGTCCGATGTTTGTAAATATGAGAAGAAGAAGAGATGGACCCATCAATAAGTATACCGAAATGATCAGGATGACGAGCTGAGTTGATTTAGCCATGTCCGTCTGTCCGTCTGTCTGTTTGAACGCAAACTAGTCCCTCAATTTTTGAGATATCTGGCTGAAATTTTGTATGTGGCCACCATTTTGTAATATAGGAATCATTTGTCGGAACTGACAAGATCGGACCAGTATAACATATAGCCCCCATACAACCGATTGTTCAGATATAAGGTTTTTTGGCCAAAACTTCCGCAATTAAAAAGTTAGGAACGTAAAATTTTGCAACTCGAGTACTTTCTATTTATGTAGTGTATATAGTGAAAATCAACGAAATCGGGCAAATGTAACATATAGCCCCCATACAACCGATTGTTCAGATATAAGGTTTTTTGACTAAAACTTCTGCAATTAAAAAGTTAGGAACGTAAAATTTTGCAACTCGAGTACTTTCTATTTACGTAGTATATATAGTGAAAATCAACAAGATCGGGCAAATGTAACATATAGCCCCCATACAATCGATTGTTCAGATATAAGGTTTTTTGGCCAAAACTTCCGCAATTAAAAAGTTAGGAACGTAAAATTTTGCAACTCGAGTACTTTCTATTTATGTAGTGTATATAGTGAAAATCAACGAAATCGGGCAAATGTAACATATAGCCCCCATACAACCGATTGTTCAGATATAAGGTTTTTTGGCCAAAACTTCCGCAATTAAAAAGTTAGGAACGTAAAATTTTGCAACTCGAGTACTTTCTATTTATGTAGTGTATATAGTGAAAATCAACGAAATCGGGCAAATGTAACATATAGCCCCCATACAACCGATTGTTCAGATATAAGGTTTTTTGACTAAAACTTCTGCAATTAAAAAGTTAGGAACGTAAAATTTTGCAACTCGAGTACTTTCTATTTACGTAGTATATATAGTGAAAATCAACAAGATCGGACCAGTATAACATATAGCCCCCATACAACCGATTGTTCAGATATAAGGTTTTTTGGCCAAAACTTCCGCAATTAAAAAGTTAGGAACGTAAAATTTTGCAACTCGAGTACTTTCTATTTATGTAGTGTATATAGTGAAAATCAACGAAATCGGGCAAATGTAACATATAGCCCCCATACAACCGATTGTTCAGATATAAGGTTTTTTGACTAAAACTTCTGCAATTAAAAAGTTAGGAACGTAAAATTTTGCAACTCGAGTACTTTCTATTTACGTAGTATATATAGTGAAAATCAACAAGATCGGACCAGTATAACATATAGCCCCCATACAACCGATTGTTCAGATATAAGGTTTTTTGGCCAAAACTTCCGCAATTAAAAAGTTAGGAACGTAAAATTTTGCAACTCGAGTACTTTCTATTTATGTAGTGTATATAGTGAAAATCAACGAAATCGGGCAAATGTAACATATAGCCCCCATACAACCGATTGTTCAGATATAAGGTTTTTTGACTAAAACTTCTGCAATTAAAAAGTTAGGAACGTAAAATTTTGCAACTCGAGTACTTTCTATTTATGTAGTGTATATAGTGAAAATCAACGAAATCGGGCAAATGTAACATATAGCCCCCATACAACCGATTGTTCAGATATAAGGTTTTTTGGCCAAAACTTCCGCAATTAAAAAGTTAGGAACGTAAAATTTTGCAACTCGAGTACTTTCTATTTATGTAGTGTATATAGTGAAAATCAACAAGATCGGGCAAATGTAACATATAGCCCCCATACAATCGATTGTTCAGATATAAGGTTTTTTGGCCAAAACTTCTGCAATTAAAAAGTTAGGAACGTAAAATTTTGCAACTCGAGTACCTTCTATTTATGTAGTGTATATAGTGAAAATCAAAAAGATCGGGAAAATGTAACATATAGCCCCCATACAACCGATTGTTCAGATATAAGGTTTTTTGGCCAAAACTTCTGCAATTAAAAAGTTAGGAACATAAAATTTTGCAACTTGAGTACTTTCAATTTATGTAGTGTGTAGAGGAAAATCAAGAAGATCGGGTAAATATAACATATAGCCCCATACAACCGGTTGTTCCGATATAAGGTTTTTTGGCCAATACTTCCGCATTTAAAAAGTTAGGAACGTAAAATATTGCACCTTTAGTACTTTCTACATATGTAATGTGTATAGTGTAAGTCAGTACAATTGAACACGTATAATATATAGCCTCCATACAATCGATTGTTCCGATAACTCGGATCCTATTATTTTCTAAGTTTTTTTAAATTATAACAAAGATGTGTAATGTGTATAGTAAATATAGTTAAATTGACACAGGCTGTACTGGGGATCGAACAGTGAAAATCGTGACGCTTATTCATGAAAGGTATACAGCCTTCGGCACAGCCGAAGACAGCTTTCCTTACTTGTTTTTTAATGCGATTTTAATGCAAACCGATGTATTTATAACTGTTCTATGGTTTTGCATTAAAATCTTATTAAAAGAAAATGGACTCACGACATTTGCTCACGAAGCCAGCGTTTTTTAACCAAGCCTCAAATATTAAAGTTCACTCTAAAGAGAAATATTAAAATAAAAACATGTGAAAATTTTCGTAAAACTGTTAGCTTTAGGGGTACAAACAAAGAGTACAAAAACTTAATATTATAAAATATTTATATTAGATTTTTAATGAAAAAAAACGAATAAAATGTGTGAAAAGTTGATTAAAAATTTTTAGCCGTTTTCCGGCAAAAATTATAACTTTTCACCGAAATCTTTTTTTTAGCCGTTTTTTTCGATCTAGCCGGATTGCAGAAAAAATTCTTCCAAAATTGTTGCCTTTATTTAATGTGTGCATACGTAGGTCTACTCCCTAAACAGAAATTTAAGTAAAAATTGTATGGACGTGTTTTGAGTATTTTTCTTTATTTTCTGTTGGAACCGCGTTAAGCAGCATTAGCACTTGACGACGAGGCCCTCGGGTTCCTCAACCCTGAGTACCCTCCAATTGTGTGTGGGAAGGGTTCGGCTAGTAGCCACGCCCGAGCCCTTGGCCTGTCCACGGACTCGAGCCTAGCACCCCGCCATAGCCCCCAGAGAGACAAGACCTCTGACCGCTCGTTCTATGGCGGTTGCCCAAGGTACCTATCAACGGCAGTCACGTAGGCTTCAATTCAATTCAATTCAATTCAGTTTATTCAGTCTATGATTTTAGAAATCTTACAGACTAGCAATACAAATCTTACAAACTAGAAATCCAAATCCAAATCTTAAGCATAGGTAAAATACAGACGAATGCCATTAAACATAAAAGTAAGCAAGTTTTGAAACAAAACAAGATCTCGGAAGTGCGAAATCAAGATCAAGACTATGAAAAATTTTATTAAATTCTGAGAGAGCCCTCGAAATGGGATCAAAATTATAGTAATTAGCTCGGATTATCTTGATATGAAACGGATATTGCGTGCGGAGGGTTCTGCACGGGATATTGAAACTTATTAAAGCTAAAAGTTCCGGACAGTTAACCGAACCACAAATTAGATCATATATAAACATCAAAGTATGAATAGCACGCCTCGACGCCAATGACTTCATGCTTATGAGGGCACAACGGGCACTGTAAGATGGTAATGGATCAGTAAAACGTAGCGGTTGAACAGCAAATCTACTAAAACTTCTTTGTACTCTTTCAATTCTCTGAGAATGAACAGCATAAATCGGATTCCAAATTATGGATGCGTATTCTAGTTTCGACCGCACTAGACTATCATATAAAGTTTTTCTAGTGTATGGATCTTTAAAATCTTTGGCATAACGCCGCAAAAAAGTCAAATTGGAGTAGGCCTTGGGTAAAATGAAGTTTATGTGATTCGAAAATGTAAATCCTGAGTCAAACATTACTCCAAGATCAACAAACTCATTAACACAAGAAAGATTGTCGTCAAAAAGTTTACAGCTAGACATATGAGCATTGAGGTTTTTCGAGAGCTTCATATGGAAGCATTTTTTAATATTAAGTCGTAAATTATTCACGAGGCTCCAATTAGCTAAATTATTAAGGTCTTCTTGCATCAGGATCACATCTGCGGAACTCGCAATGGTTCTGAAAATTTTTAAGTCATCTGCATAGAGCAGATACTTCGAATTCTTAAAACAAGATCCTATATCATTAATAAAAAGAAGAAAAATAATAGGCCCGAGGATGCTTCCTTGAGGAACTCCAGAGGTGGCTTCGAACGAATATGACTTTGTGTTCTCAATTTCCACAAAGGAAATTCTATTGGTGAGGTAAGATTTTAACCAACATAAAAAAGTAGAATGGAAACCCATTTTTTCAAGTTTGTACAATAGAATACTGTGAGTAACTGTATCAAAAGCCTTAGCAAAGTCTGTATAGACAACATCTACTTGTTGACCAATTTTGAATGACGAAACACAAAATTGTGAAAAAGAAACTAGGTTCGTAACCGTGGATCGACCACTAAGAAATCCATGTTGACATTCATCTATGGAACCTTTTATTGCAAATAATAACTTTTCTTTGACCAATTTCTCGAAAAGTTTCGAGCAAGTAGAAAGTTTCGAGATCGGTCTATAATTTGCTACGTAATTTTTATTGCCTGATTTATAAATTGGAGTGATTAAGGCCACTTTCCATCGATCAATGAAAACACCACACGCCAGTGAAAAATTAAAAATGTATTTTAAAGGCTTGCAGAAAGACAAACTGCATTTCTTCAATATAAATGACGAGAGTCCGTCAGGATCACATTTTAATGAAGATTTAAGGGTGGCAATACCATTTATTACATCAAATTCCGAGATTGACAAAGACCCAAAACAGACCGATTTCTCAATATCGGCACAGAAGCTGCTAGCCGTGCATGAAACAAAGTTAGATTTGAACAAGTAAGGAAGTCTAAGTTCGGGTGAAACCGAACATTACATACCCAGCTGTGCACATAAAGTGGGCGTGATCGTTCACCGATTTTTCTTATTTTCTGTGGTCTCTACATAAACATAACATGCCTGGTACCTAGTTTCGTAAATCTCACACCGTTCTGAAGTTGTTAGCAGTCGAATTTAAAAATTGCTTGACTCATAAGTGGGCGGTGCCACGCCCACTTTCCAAAATTTTGAAAAAATTATGTAAAGAATATGAAAGTTGATGTATGTACCAAATTATATTATTATAGCGAAATCAGTTAATTAGATATGGACTTTTCAATATTTCCACCTCCTTTCAATATAACTTTTATGAAAAAGTAGGCGTGGTCGCGAAGCGATTTCGTTTATTTTCTATAGCTGAATTTACCACAACAATAGTATGTCCTCTACGAAATTTCGTTATACTAGTATAAACTGTTCTGAAGTTATTAAGAGTCAAAATTTTAAAATTTCTTCAAATATACGTGGGCGGTACCACGCCCCCTTTTCAAAATTTTTTATAAAATCGGCCTTAGAACATCTAAATCAATACATATTGCAAATTTTATCATTGTAGCTGCTTCTAATATTGAATTAACCCATTTTATACGTTTTTCGAAATTTTCGATATCGAAAAAGGGGCGTGGTTATGGTCCGATTTTACCCATTTTCAATAGCAATCTATTCTGAACCCAAATAAGTACGCATGCCAAATTTGGTGAAGTTATCTCATTATTTGCTCAAGTTATCGTGTTAACGGACAGACGGACGGACGGACGGACGGACGGACGGACGGACGGACGGACATGGCTCAATCAAATTTTTTTTCGATCCTGATCATATTGATATATGGAAGTCTATATCTATCTCGATTCCTTTATACCTGTACAACCAACCGTTATCCTAACAAAGTTATAATACCCTGTGTACAAGTACAGCTGGGTATAAAAAATCAGCAAATAAATTTACAGAATCCAATAAGCATTCAGAAGACACGCCATCATATGACATACAGACCGGAATATTGGAACAACCCTTCTTAGAACGTATATATTTCCAGAAGGCTTTAGGGTTTTCCTTCAACTCATTTTCATAACTAGAAATATATTGCTTGTATAAGAATTTATCAAGTACATTAAAATTTTTACTATAGAGTAAATATTTTTCCTTGTGAAGAATGTTATTGGAAGATTTATAAATTTTAAAATGTTTATTCCTAAGGTTCTTCAATTTCTTGAGACGTTTGGAATACCAAGGAAGTTTATGAGTCCGCCCGGGGAGTAAAGAAAGATTATTATTGAAGATTTCATATATATTGCACAGAAAAACATCGAAGCATTCCTCAACACTTTTCGAATCGAAAATTGATAGCCAATCCACTTGGAGAATTTCCTCATTGAGCGTGTCGAAATCCGCGTCACGGAAATTGAAACTATTATTGGGGATCGCAGTTGAGCTTGATAGAAAATTAACAAACTCGAATGTGAGAGAAAGTGGAACATGATGCATGTCAGATTTACATATCGGGAAAGTGGATTCCGACACTTCGGAGATTAAATTTTCATCAACAAAAACAAGGTCCAAGATATTATGCAAAGAATTGAAAAATGAATTAATTTGTGTGAGATTAATACTAAAGAGGCTATCAATAAAATTTATTTCATGCGAGCTATTAACATTTGTAGGCGTTAATAAACCATTATTCAAAAAATTCGACCAAGTAATTTTACTCAGATTAAAATCTCCTAGGAGGCTTTGGCCACCCAGCCCAACTCTTCCCTCGAGCTGGCCCCGTCTTCTCTGCTCCTATCGACTACCCCCAGGGTGATGGAGGCGGCACGCCTAGCGACTTCGCTAAACGTCCGTTGCACAGCTTCACCACCCCGGGTCCTGCTGTGTACAACGCTGTTATGCCCTTCCCGCAGAGCAACCTCGCGAGTGTTACCGACTTACCCCCTGCACTAGGGGCAGGAGGCTGATCACCGCTACACAGAACGTTCCTGGCCCACTCTAGCGTACGGTAATGCTTCTCAGAAATCTGAGGGGGGAGTTGCTTCCAAATTCCGGAGCCTACCGGTCCTCTTCGCCTTGTTGTTGCGTCGCGTTTGGGCGTGTCGGTCGCATCCCTTCCAAGTGAGCCCTATGTCTCCCATTCGGAGGAAAGGGCGCTCTCTCCAGTTTGCGATCCTGTCCCGTATATAAGAACCGGTCGGCAGCCGAGTTACTCCCATGCGATATGCTAGGGCGCACCTCGTTGCTGGCCGGCTCCCTGTCTCCGTTGTCCTTGTCCTTCTTCCTTCCGCTCCTCTCACCTCCTTATCTCCCTTGTTGTTGTTGTTGCTGTTGTTCATGTTAATTAACGTCCCCACTCAGAGCCGCTATCCAGACCCGGTTGTGTAGTCGCCCCTTAATGGTCCCGTGGTTATCTATGCGAAGCAGGGAGGCCACGCGATGGTTGACCCATGTTCTTATGAGACATGCGTTCAGAGCCAGACCTAGCGCAAAACGGGAGTTGCTCAACCGCACCTACAGCACTAACTAAATAGCGACGGGCCTGAAACGTACCCTAAGGCCTGCCAAGGTTTTAACGGGACGTGGGCAGGTGCAATATTAGCCCACCAGCCATTTCGGTTGGGTTTCACCCTAACCAACTGAGGTGGCAGAATACCGCACCTACCAGCCCAAAGCAAACTAATCACATTCGTTGTCCAAGAAAGTCATATGTCAGCCACCGTTATCTCAAGACCATAGTCAAGAATCAATATCCATACGCCAGGGCTATTAAAGAGCTAAGACGTATAGCTGTGACTCCTGACTTTAGCTGGATACCGTCTACACAGAGAGGTACTAAGGTACCAATCTACAGACAGCTGTGGTATCCATTATCAGGCGGCACCCTCGTGGAGGGTTCAGTCTGAGGATTTTAGCCAACCAACTCACTGGTATTTGATATATTGTTTAAAGTAGATAAAGCGAGGTAGAAGCATACACAAGAGTTTTTTATTTTTTATTTTTGCGGTTTGGTCAAAATGCGTTCAATTCGAGGAAACTGAATGCCATTTGACAACGTACACAGAGCGAAAACCACCTAATAAAATAGAACAAAAGTAAGAAGATATCTCTATAATTTTTCTTTAAGAGGATGGGCTTCATATATTTGTAGAGGAAATCTTATTAATGTTTTCAAAGAGATATCACATATTATTGTAGAGAAAATCTTTTTAATGTTTTAAAAGAGAAATTATATAATATTGAGAAGATTTTCTTTTTAATATTTCAAATTAAAAAAAATTAACGCTGAACCCAGATGTCTAGTCCGATCTACACTACCATGCCATCGAATACTTAACTTGCCAACGTCTAATTATTATACCTTGGTTCGTTTTGCCTCACCAAATCTCTCTTTCTACCATGTTGCTATCGTGTACTTGTGCTTGATAGCATCGAATTACACATTTGAAGAAGATATACTTTTAAATAAAATTAAAAAGATTTACCTCCCAAAAATAAGAAGAAATCTCTATGGAAATATCTTCGTCTCTGACTTCTGTCCTCTTTTTGTGCTTCGAAGCTGTTCAAAGAGACTGTCTTCTTATTTTTATGAGGATTTTTTGGATCTGTGTAAAAATGAAAAAAGTTTTCTTTTCTTTTCGTGCATCTACGTAAGTACCTTCCTTTATCTGCCTCGGTTCTGTCATGGCATTGCTAGCAAGCTGAAACTGTAATTATTCAAGGGTTGACTACATAGTGGGAAAAGAAAAGATAATGTTTCATCCATGTAAAGATGCATGAAAAGTAATATATGAAAAATCGGCTTACATCCAGAATAGATCCAACTTCCAAATTAAAAATAAATTATGGGGGTCTATAGATATTATTGTAGTGTACATAAGTGTGTATTTCTTTTTGGGGGAAAACAACAACAGCAAAAGTTATTGAAGGTCAAAGTTCATTTAAAGTATTTTTTAAAATCAAAATTTCTGCAAAACTAATAACCCGATTTTTAAACTCTCTGTTATAAAAAATACATAGGTATCTATGTGACACCAGTTCATATAAATTTTTGAAGTGGTTTGCATCACTGCACTATGGTTTATATGCCCAAATATGCTAAAATATGCTAAAATAATACAAGCAATATACATATATTTAAAATTTCGCAGTAGTTATGTGTGTGCTAATTTAAATTATGTAGGTTCAAAATTGTTGCTCGGGTTTCGTAAAGTAGAAGATGAGGGATCCAATTGGGTCCGATATGAAAATTATTGGAGAGAAAAGTGTGTTGTTTTAGCTTTAATTTGGTGTTCATATCTTTTGCAGGAGTTTGCTTATAGCTGAGTTATCTAACATTTTCAGAGCATATCAAGATCAAAAACAGGGAGATGTTTAATGTGTGGGTGGAAAATAATAAGAAACGAAAAGCTGTTTTCGATTTTATTATGCAAAAATGCATGCATTTAGACGAGGAAATATCCACAATAACTCTGTATCAATGGACACTAGAAGGTGAAAGAAAAATTAATGTGAATTTTGAGCTTAATCTAACTCTTATTGATGGCAAAGTTTTAAACGTGTTAACAAATACAAAATCTTCCCAGTCGTGTCCGATTTGTGGTGCGAATCCAAATCAATTCATGTTTGTTAAACACATTGATTCGGCAATGTTTGAGCCAAAAGAAACTTCTCTGAAGTTTGGTATTGATCCCCTACATGCATGGATTAAGTGCTTGGAATTTATTTTACATCTTTCCTACCGTATGGACTTGAAAAAATGGCAGAAAACTGAAATACAAGAAAAGTTCTGGGAACACTTTGGTTTACTCGTTTATAAGCCGAAATCGAACGGTAGCGGAAACACGAACGATGGCAACTCGGTCCGTCGAGCTATTTCTGATCCAGAATTGCTTGCAAAGATTACTTCTATCGACAAAACGTTTTTGAAAAATTTAAAAACTATTTTAATTTGTTTATCTTGTGAATTTAAAATTGATGTAGATACATTTTTTTTGCTTTGTAAGATAACATTCGAAATTTATATGGAAAACTACGACTGGTATCCTATGTCAGCCACGTTACATAAAATTTTGGTTCACTCCGCTCAAATTATGCAATCATCTAGTGTACCACTAGGCTTTCTAGGGGAAAATGCTTCAGAATGACGTAACAAATGCTATAAAAGAAATTGCGTATCGTATGCCAGAAAAAATAGCAGGGAGAATAATATGTAATATGAATTCATCTAATCCCCTTTTATCTAGTATGCACTTGTCAAAAAATTTCCACCTGAAGTACTTAGTTGCACTTTTTAAATCTCCTCCTAATGAGTTTGACGATGATAAGCCTACAACATCGCGTCAGGCATTAGAAGAATTAGAAGAAGTATGTCCTACGATAATGACGAGATGGACGACATTACTTGCTTCTCGATTGAACTAGAGGAAGAAGACGAATCGTGGTATTAAACCAAGGTGGAACTCTACCTGATACACAAAAAACAACATTTTGCTATGCTTTAAGTACTCACTAAAAAATAACAAAAAATAAACTCGACTAATACTCTTAAAAATAACATCAATCTTTGTGCATAAATTCTATTTGAATGGCCTTAAGTGTTTCATTTTATTTAACATGCAACTAAATTAGCGATATCTCGAAAAAATAACAGATTCATGGAAAGATTTTAAGTAGAAATATGTAGGTCAAAAGAGAATTAAAGTCCTCTCTCGACAAACAAAGATCACGCTCTATAAGTCTCTCATCATACCAGTCCTGATGTACGGCTCGGAATCATGGACAGTGTCAAGAGAAGATGAGATGGCCCTTGGAGTATTTGAGAGAAAAGTTCTCCCGAAGATTTATGGTCCTTCTAATGCCAACGGCGAGTTTCGAAGGAAATTTAACGATGAGCTGTACGAGCTTTACACAGAGCTGGCGATAGTTCAGCGGATTAAAGCCCAAAGGCTCCGCTGGCTGGGTCATGTTATGCGAATGGACAAAGAAGCACCAGCACAGAAAGTTTTCCTATCGACACCCGAATTCGGCAGCAGAGGAAGGGGGAGACTTCGACTGAGATGGAAACAACAGGTAGAGGAAGACTTGAACTCCCTTGGGGTTACCAATTGGTGTCAATTATCGCTAAAAAGGAATGACTGGCGTGCTTTGATACGAAACGGCCAAAATCGCAAGCCAAGATTAGATTAGATGTAGGTCAAAAAGGTTCATAAATAATATATCGTATATAGGTAAGTATGTTTTTAAAATGGCGTGGCAGTGATCAGATCCCGCCCATTTTTTTGTCAGAGTTTTAGGGGGTGCCAGATTTATATGTGCAAATTTTCAAGCTTCTATTTCCGTTGGTTGATTTTTGCCACAAAAATGGGCATATAAACCACTGGTTCGGTGAGACACCCTAATACTCATATGTGTATTTGAGATGTTGTGCAATCAAACTTATTCCTTTCTATTGTTGGTGTAAAAGTAGCAATACAGGAGCTTAAGGTTCAATACTTTACAAGTTTTCAACTTCAATTAAGCCAAGAACGTCACCTAAAATGCTTGTCAATATAATACTAGTTTTATGAGTTGAAAAACGGGCTATATTCCGTTCTTGTAAACTTCTTATACCAATATTCTCGCTTCTAAAAAGTCTTTAAAACTGAAATATGAAAAATTGTTTGTTGCCAAAAAAGTCCTAACAAATATTTTTAACAGCACATCCACTCAAAAAACACAGTCCGTCATATGTCATACTATAACATCAACAGAAAAGGAGAATTAGAAAATGGCAGCTTGTGCTCTTGAAATCGACAAACTTTTTCGTATTCTTTAATTCAAAATATTAAGTTATTACCAATGGAAACTAAATCAATCCTAGAAAAAGAATTTAAAAAATAGCTATTATTTTCAATCAGAATTTTTAAATACACCTATACCTCGCTTTGCGTCGTTTCGTTTTGCGTCGTTTCGAAGTTGCGTCGCTGATGAATTAGTACCAATTCTCACTGTGCGTCGTTAGATTTTCGAAGTTGCGTTGTTTTGGGTTCTACTTTGGACCAATTTTTTATGAAGAAAAGCCGACCTACGACATAGAAAATCATAATTCACTTTGCGTCGTTTCAGTTTGCGTCGTGTTTTTTTGGAACGTATCTACGACGCAAAGCGAGGTATTGGTGTATTAGTAACATGTCTACTTCTAGCCACGTAATGAACTTGTATTTCTTTCGTTGTAGTTTGTAAAATGCAAAATGTCGGCCGGTCTGCCTGTTTATGAAGTAATTCATCACTCTGTTGACCATACTACTGAACGGACGATGAATGATAATTGAATTTATTTCCGGAGTTAAGAGATTAAATTAAACCGAGGTCAATAGCTTTTAAAACTCTGTAATGCTTTGAACATTAAAATAAATAATAGTATTAATAAACACTTTCGGAAATTGCATCAAGTAGTAATGTAATGGTAATTACCTATATTTATTTATTTATATCAAGTTGCATAATTTCATGTATTAATAGTTTGATTAAAATTTAATATAAATAAATACAAATATTGCATATATACATACACTGAAAAAAATCTACAAGAAACGGCCGTCAAATTAACAGTAAACCCTGTCATTTTTCGTCCAACAGTGGGTAATATTGGAGTGTAATGGAGTGTGGTTGCTAAGTGACCTTGCTCAATCCCGACTCTTGCGTCCTCGTTCGTGCACTCTGGGCAACGGGAGCTACCTAGGCTCGCGGCAGAAAGAGAGGGAGCCCCGGTGGGGCCACTCTGACATACTTGGTTTAAGGGCTCACCGAGTTTTTTTTGCGTAGCGTCTGTTCACCATGAGGTGCGGCTGCAAGCGGGCGTCTGTCTTGAAGCAAGCGGCTCGCTATATAAATGTGTAAATATTTTCCAAAAACCCCGAAACGGGTAGTGCGCTGGGTTTGGGACCCGCCACGTAAAAAACTTAATTCCAATGAAAACAAAATCAAAGCCTCGGATGAGAACCCCCTTTAATGTTGACGACCCGACAAAACGAATAAGGCATAATGATTTGGATATTAGGGCATGTACCGGGAATGTCCGGACCCTTTCAAGGGACGGGGCCGCTGCCCGACTAGTTGATGTCCTCGTAGGCGCAAAGGCCGACATCACCGCCCTGCAGGAAATGCGATGGACGGGGCAAGGAAAGACGACCATCGGTCCTTGTGGCGTATACTACAGTGGCCAGACACGCGGCAAAGCGCGTGGTGAGACTTCGCCGCCAAGTATTAGCGTTCACTCCTGTGGACGAGCGTCTCGCTACGATCCGCATCAAGGCGAGGTTTTTCAACATAACATTTATCTGCACCTATGCGCCGACTGAGGAGACGTACGACGCAGAGAAGGACTCCTTCTACGATAAACTTGAACAGACTTATGATCGCTGCCCCCAGCATGATATCAAAATCGTGCTCGGCGACTTTAATGCCAAGGTGGGCAAGGAAGGAGTCTTTGGTCCTACAGTTGGAAAATTCAGTCTCCACGATATAACATCTCCCAACGGCACTAGGTTGATTGACTTCGCCGCTGCTCGCAATATGGTCATCAGTAGTACCAGGTTCCAGCATAAGCGAATACACCAAGCCACATGGCTGTCCCCTGATCAAAGAACTAACCAGATTGATCATGTCTTGATTGACGGCAGACATAGCTCCACCGTTCTGGACGTGCGAACACTGCGTGGTCCCAATATTGACTCTGACCATTATCTTGTCGCAGCCAAGATACGCACACGCCTCTGTGCAACGAAGAGAGTGCGCACAGTAACGGAAGGAAAGTTTGACGTCGAGAAGCTGCGCATGACACAGGCAGCTGACAATTTCACAACTCGACTCTCACACCGACCTAACGATGTAACCGAGCAATGGAAGCATATCTCTCACTCATTGCGTACCGCCACTGAGGCCACTATAGGGTTCCAGCGAGCCCGCAAGAACAACTGGTACGATGAGGAATGCAAAACTGCCTCGCAAAAAAAGGACGCTGCCTACAAGGAGACGTTGCGAACGGGCGCAACCCGCAGTGTATGGCAACAATATCGTGAGGCAAAGAAGGAAGAGAGAAGCCTTTTCAGAAAAAAGAAAAGTGAGGCCGAAAGGCGTGAGTGTGAGGAGCTTGAGATGCTGGCTGACAAGAATGATGCCCGAAAATTCTATGAAAAGATCCAGCGGATGGCGGAAGGTTTTAAGACCGGGGCAAGCTCCTGTAAGGACAATAATGGCGACCTGGTAACCGACGTACAAAGTGTACTTAAATTATGGAGGGAGCACTTCTCCTCACTGCTAAATTGCGAGGGAGGCGTCGAACCCGATACCCCAATCCCTTACGATGGAAAAGTCGTCCCACCACCTGACTATGATGAAGTGAGGATAGCTATATCCCGGCTCAAGAACAACAAAGCGCCTGGAAAAGACGGACTACGAGCTGTTCAAACACGGAGGCGAAGAGCTGGTAAAAAGCATGCATCAGCTCTTATGCAGAATATGGTCAGACGAATGCATGCCTCCGGATTGGAATTTAAGTGTGCTTTGTCCAATCCACAAGAAAGGCGATCCCGGTAACCGCACCAACTACCGCGGAATTAGTCTTCTTAATATTGCATATAAGGTTCTTTCTAGTGTGTTGTGTGAAAGGCTGAAGCCCATCGTAGACAAACTGATTGGACCTTATCAGTCCCCGTGAAGGGTGGATACCTTGCCGCTGTACGAGGGCTTAGTCGATAGCCACGGGGCTACGTTGCCCTTGTGATCATAGCTCCGCATGGCACTACATCACGAGAGCAGCCTAGCCTCGCTGGCGCGATGACAAAGATCTACCCCCTCCCAATCCAGGGTGTTACGCGATACCGTGCCCATTGGACGTTTGCAGCCGGGAGCAAATCGTGGATGTAATCGAACGGGGCCTCTCTGATACCGGGTCGCCTCAGAGAGTAAGCATGGCCTTACCGCGGTACGGGGCTCTGCCGTGGCGGACGACACATTCCCCTTAATACACCCTTGACCCCAAGCTGGCCGTGTCCGGCGAGGGGTCGTACGAACAAGATGAATACAACTCAAAATTCAAAACAATCAATAACTTCGTTTACTCCGCAGCAGAGGAGAACTATGCTGGAGCAAGAGAAATCACAACGCCGGAGGACAAACTCTATTTCAAAGTCAACTGGGGGACCGACAACGATGGTAACTACGGGTCGGTCATCCTCGAAACTGCTAGCAAGTGAGAGTGACTTGATGAAAGCCAGCACCAGTGCGGCTGCATACGCAGGTAAGCAGAAAACGGCGGATGCTAAACTTCCATCAAGCGCCGGCACGAACATCAACCTCTCAATGTCTGTGGCAATGG
This sequence comes from Campiglossa producta, assembly GCA_964058755.1. Taxonomy (NCBI): domain Eukaryota; kingdom Metazoa; phylum Arthropoda; class Insecta; order Diptera; family Tephritidae; genus Campiglossa; species Campiglossa producta. The sequence continues at coordinate 119,468,853 of CAXKVI010000002.1, forward strand.
TCTCGGGACCTGGCCTCAGTGATCCGAAAGAGAAGGAAGACGCAACTAAGCTTCTATCAAAGGGAGAGACCGCGATGGCAACCACGGGTCTGAACTCCTCCCAAAAGACATCTCCCCGACGCTTTGCGTACTGGGATAAAAGGAAGGCTGCAAGGATCCTGAAGAAATATGAGGGAGCATCGCAGGATACACTATCGCTGAATGAAAGGAAGATGGTGGAGAAAGCGAAAGCTCTGATACCAAATTTCCAAAGGCCCTATGCGCCTAAAAGGCTGAACGGGAATCCCTTCAAACGCCAGAGATCGGACGGAGAGGTGGATCCCCATCCGAAGCGGCATCAGAATATCCCAGGATCCTTATAGGTGTCATTGATCGAGGCAACGACCGTTGGTCCATCCCTAGAGACCGGTGGCTGTATGTCCGGAACGAAATTGGCAGGGCCCTTCTCGACATATGGCGTGAGTCTCCGGGTAGTCCGCCGCGGGGTACAGACGCGGGTTGGCACCAGGGTCAGATTAAAGTTTTCGCGTGTGAGGATGCAAGAACTGTTGCACTGTACAAGGCAGCAGTTGCAAGACTGGGTGAAGTCTACCCAGGGGCAAAAATCGAGGTCGTCGACTGGAAGGACATTCCGGCCCGGCCAAGGGCAAGGGCATGGATTCCTGCCATCCCTGCTGAACCGGAGAATATTCTTGAGATGCTGCAGGCCTGGAATCCGTCCCTCCCGACGCAGGACTGGAGTGTCAATCTGGTCGAGGGTGAGGTTGGGCCTCATAGACAGGTGGTTTTAACTTTGAATAAGGAGGCACTCGAGCCCCTTAAACGGTGCAACAGACGAGTGCATTATGGAATGGGTCAGATCGTGATCCACGTATACCGTGGCGATGCACAACGCGCTGCCATTCCGGCCGCTTCGAAGGACTCGGAAATCGAAGGACCAGAAGAGGAGGCAGGGGTGTCAGACGCGGAAAGTATGGTATCCGCAACGTCAAATTGCGAGGAAGCCGTGAACGACTCGGCGATAGAAGATAGACTAACGGACGCGGAAGACCTCGACCGCACGGTGGTGGAGGGCAATCCGGTGCACACTAACGTTGATGCCGCTTCAGACAGTAGAGATTCCGCCACGCCAAATCGTGCAGATAAATTGTCGTTGAGAGATAGGCCCCGGGACGGGGTAGACCTCCACGACGGTACGACGGTGGTAGGGAAGTCTGAGCGCTCTCATGTTGGTGGTGCTTCAGATTAACCTGCACAAATCTAAAGCAGCCTCAGCTGCCCTAAGCAGTCGTCTTTATAAAGGCGACGTAGACGTGGTCCTTATCCAAGAACCCTGGGTTAATAGCTCAAGGATCTGTGGATTGGGGGCTAAGGGGTACAAGCTCATCCGAGCTAATGAGGAGGGCAAGGTCAGAACCTGTATCTTGGTCAAGTCTGAGCTGAACACCTTTCTCTTACCCAACTATTCAAATGGTGACGTTACAGCTGCCAGCTTAACGGTCGGCAGCACCAGCCTGACGATGGCGTCGGTCTACATGCCCTATGACGCCGAAGAACCTCCTCCACAAAAGGAGGTGAAAGATCTGGTGGAAAATTTCTGCACGGGTCATCTTATTATTGGAGCTGACGCTAATGCTCATCACGTCCAGTGGGGAAGCTCCGATATTAACGCTAGGGGCGAGTCTCTGTTTGACTACCTACTAACAACTAACCTGGTGGTTTGTAACGTGGGTAACGAGCCTACTTTTATCACTAAAGCCCGTAGGGAGGTCATAGACCTCACTATTTGTAGCGAAGGCGCTTATGAGTGGGTTAGGAAATGGCGTGTTCTTGAGGAGCATTCATTTTCCGACCACCGGTACATAGAAATTGCCTTAGATTTTTCTGTTGAGCAGCCAGTTGTGAAACGCAATCCACGCAACACTAATTGGCAGCTACATAATCAAATATTAGTTAGGGACCTACCAGTGTTACCCCCACAAGCTCCATCATCAGTAGGAGAACTGGATGATCTGGTTGCGACCTTTACAACGGCGCTCTCAAATGCCCTAGAGCAGGCTTGTCCAGTGCCGAAACCACGCGGTAAACATAGACCACACTGGTGGTCCTACGACCTGGATTCGCTCCGCAAGTCCTGCAGGAAGCAATTTAATAGGGCCAAGAGCCTCGGTACGGAGCCTGAATGGCTCGAATATAAAGTTAAACTGAGGGCCTATAAAAGGGCCCTAAGGCAGGCGAAGAGAACTTCGTGGAGAGATTTCTGCACCGGGGTCGAAAAGGTCGATGATACGGCGAGACTTAGACGAGTGCTCTCAAAAACTCAAACAGCCATTAGCTATTTGCGGAAGCCTGACGGATCGTGGACTAGCACGGAAGGGGAAACCCTGGAGCTGCTATTGAATACACACTTTCCGGGGAACTTGCATGAAGCACCTTTAGCATCTGCAACAAATATGGCAGTGAATATACCCATCACGGAGGAAAGGGTAAGGTGGGCGATCAAAAGCTTTGAGCCGTTCAAGGCTGCTGGGCCAGACGGGATTTTCCCCGCACAACTCATAAACACGTTGGAAACATCGGCTAAATGGCTGGTATTTCTCTTTTCAGCCTGCCTGGCTCTCAACTAGATTCCGCACTCCTGGAGAAGCGCCAAGGTAGTCTTTATTCCTAAGGCTGGGAAGGCCTCACACTATGAGCCTAAGGACTACAGACCGATCAGTCTCTCGTCCTTTGCACTCAAAACCTTCGAGAGGATAATTAGGGATTATCTCTCCTCTACTATTGATAGCAACCTTATCTCTAGCTATCAACATGCATACACCAAAGGTAAATCAACGGAAACTGCGCTTCACAGCCTTGTCTCTGTTATTGAAAAATCGTTGTAGGAAAAAGATTACTGTCTCGTGGCCTTCCTAGACATTGAAGGTGCCTTCAACAATATAAGCTTGGAGGCTATTAACACCGCTCTAACTAATCTGGGCATAAGCAGGTCTCTTATTGGACTAATTGATAAGCTACTAAAGGAAGGAAAATAGTTTCTACACTGGGCACAGTTGATTTCTCACGCTATGTCACAAGAGGAACGCCTCAGGGTGGTGTTCTCTCTCCGCTTTTATGGAACCTCACTGTAAACTCGTTGCTACGAGACACAAGCTGGGGGGGCGGGAGGATAGTTGCATATGCAGACGATTTAGCTATTGCATACAGGGGCAAATTCCCACAAACCATGTGTGACTTGATGCAAGTAGCACTGCGAGCAGTTTCCTCGTGGTCATCTCGCTGCGGACTTAATATCAACCCGGGAAAAGTGGAGCTTGTCCTTTATACTAACCGGTACAAAATACCAACGCTAAGCCTACCAGAACTAAATGGCGTGCGCCTGAACTTGGCTGACAAAGCCAAATTCCTAGGCATAGTTCTGGATAGAAAGCTTAACTGGAAGGAGAATGTCATCCAGCGCCAGAGGAAAGCGTGCATTGCACTTTACACCTGTAAAAGAGCCATTGGCAAAAAATGGGGGCTCAGTCCCAAAATCTGCAGATGGATTTACACTGCGATAATCCGACCAATTATGCTGTATGGAGTCGTGGTATGGTGGCCTGCGCTGAGCAAGGCAGCCAACCTAAACCTGTTAGGTAAAGTCCACAGATCTAGCATGATCTGTATAAGCGGCGCGTTGAGAACAACGCCCAACGAAGCTCTCCAGGCCATTCTTGGCATTTTGCCACTCGATCTGGAAGGGTACCGGGCAGCGGCAGCATCGGCTCTGCGTCTAAGGGAAACTTCCGGCTGGGGCGCAGGCACTACTGGACACTCCGATATTCTGGATTCTTACAGCTTTCTCCCTCCGAGCACGGACCGTTGTGCAACCACAACAGTCGGAGATAGCTGGTTCAGAATAAACATTCCCAGCAGGGAAGACTGGGAGAGGACGGATCGGTGTCCTGCTACTAATGGCGGCATTTCCATATACACCGACGGTTCGAAGTTGGACGGCAGAGTTGGAGGAGGGATTTATTCCAAGGATCTGGACCTTGAGCTTTCCTTCAGACTGAATATCGTTATTTTCAGCGATAGCCAAGCGGCAGTCAAATCCCTTGGCTCTTACTTGTTCAACTCAGCTGTCGTCGATCTCTTCAGGAGATGGCCCAACAGAACCGCGTGAGCCTCACATGGGTCCCGGGACACAGGGACATTGAGGGAAACTGTAGGGCAGACGAACTTGCTAGGCAGGGCACGACCAAGCAGGTTCTTCAGGATAAAGAACGCTTAGGTATGCCCTTTGCCACATGCAAGCTAATGCTGAAGGAGCATACACTCCGACAAGCCAATGAAAGATGGCTTTTATCGCCAGGGTGCCGAGTATCCAAACAATCCTGGCCAAAATGGGATATTAAAAGATCTAAATATATTTACACCCTAAGAAGAAGGGATATATCTATATTAATAGGGGTTTTAACCGGGCACTGCCTTATTGGAAGGCACGCAGCAAGGCTGGGTGTACCCTACCGACGATGCTGCAGGAGTTGCAAAGATGATGAGGAGGAGGAAACGGTGGAGCATCTCATCTGCAACTGCCCGGCTTTAAGCGGCGCGAGAAGGCGCTTTTTCGGAGTTCCCTTCCTGGATAGCCTACGCCAGGTAGCGGAGCTGGACATAAAGGACTTGATGACTTTCATCAAGTCATCTAAATGGTTCGAGGAGGTGTAACGGTGTCGGTTTTAGGAGTGTCAGCCCCGGGATTCTGCTATGTGGAGAGTCCCAATAGCACTGGGATTTTCCATATGGCCGGGTCCCGGGACTGACTTTCCTAGTGTTGATGGTATCACAACGGGCCTTTTAATACTGGCCTAGGTGTGCCTTTGCGGCAGCCACTTCTACCTAACCCTAACCTTATCAGTGTGGCTTTAGACCTGGTAAGTCTACCATCGACCAGATTTTCACGATACGCCAAATCCTGGAGAAGACCCATGATAAAAGAATCGACACACACCATCTCAAAAAGGAGTTGCCTGTATGCCGCCATGTCTGAATTTGACTTCCCTGCAAAGCTTATACGGCTTTGCCAAATGACGTTGAGCAATACCAACAGCTCCGTCAGAATCGGGAAGGACCTCTCTGAGCCTTTTGAAACCAAACGAGGCTTCAGACAGGGCGACTCCCTTTCGTGCGATTTCTTCAATATGATGCTGGAGAAGATAATTCGAGCAGCAGAGCTAAACCGCAATGGTACAATCTTTTAAAAGAGCGTGCAATTTCTGGCGTATGCCGATGATATTGATATCATTGGCCTTAACAACCGCGCCGTAAGCGCTGCCTTCTCTGGACTGGATAAGGAAGCGAAAAAAGTGGGTCTTGCCGTGAACGAGGACAAGATGAAGTATTTGCTGACATCAAAGAAAGAATCGGCGCACCTGCGCCTTGGCAGCCATGTCACTGTTGATAGTTACAAATTTGAAACTGTGAGTGACTTCGTCTATTTGGGAACCAGTATCAACACCGAAAATAATATCAGTCTAGAAATCCAGCGGAGAATCACTCTTGCCAACAAGTGCTACTTTGGACTGAGTAGGCAATTGAGAAGTAAAGTCCTCTCTCGAAGAACAAAGATCACGCTCTATAAGTCTCTCATCATACCTGTCCTGATGTATGGCTCATATTCATGGACAATGTCAAGAGAAGATGAGATGGCCCTTGGAGTATTTGAGAGAAAAGTTCTCCGGAAGATTTATGGTCCTTCCCGTGATGCCAACGGCGAGTATCGAAGGAAATTTAACGATGAGCTGTACGAGCTCTACGCAGATCTGACCATAGTCCAGCGAATTAAAGCCCAAAGACTCCGCTGGCTGGGCCATGTTATGCGAATGGACAAAGAAGCTCCAGCACAGAAGGTTTTCCTATCGTCGCCTGAATTCGGCAGCAGATGAAGGGGGAGGCCTCGACTGAGATGGAAACAACAGGCGGAGGATGACTTGAACTCGCTTGGGGTTTCCAATTGGCGTCAGTTATCGCTAAAAAGGAATGACTGGCGTGCTTTGATATGCAACGGCCAAAATCGCTTAGGCGGTTAAGAGCCAATAAATGATGATGAGTGGGTAATATCAAGTTTGAAAGTGACCCCTATCATTCTTCGAATATACTATCATATTGACATGAATTACTGTAAATTTTAAAGTGAACTCATATCAGTAGTTGATATTTTTCAAAAATCACATGTTTTTACTGCCAATTTTACAGTAAATACTGTAATATTTGTAGTATTACCATAATCGCTTTGAAAGTGGTTTTGATATGTTACTTCCAATGTGCACTTTCAACCTTTTTATTTCAGTGTATAAATGTTATACATAAATACAATAGCAACACTTAGGTAGCAAGTTAAACATTTGAGAAATGAGTAGCTAATGGGGTCAGAGGGCTTGAAATATGTCGAGGATAGGTATGGCTGTCGTATGAGGAGACTTATATCCTCAGCCATGCTACCCTGCAAAAATCGAGAGTACTCTATTTCCTATCCAAAGAGTACTCCAATTTGAGCATCAGAGTACTCATATAAAAATTGTGCTCCAATTAACATTGCGATGTCCTAGGACTGGACACCTACTCCAACCTTCGCTTTGTTTCTGCTACACCATGGAGTACCTACAGTCAGAGTACTTTGCAATGTATTCCAATGTTATTACTCGTTGGAGTATAAACTGTCAGAGTGATAGTGTCCGGATTTTCGTCGAGAAGACTCGAGCAATGATCGGCTTTCAAAAAGCTGAAGGTGGTCCGATGAGGTATACAAAGGATTACTTTTGGAGTACTCCTATATCAAAAAAACGGAACACATAATCCAACGATTTTTGTAGGGTAAAGCAAAGAAAAATCAGCTTTGAGATTGGAGGGAGTGCTGGCTCAATCGTGGGCACAAGAGGATGCCCCCAAGGAGGTGTACTTTCTCCTTTACTTTGGACCCTAGTCATAGACGAGCTTCTTCACCTTTTGAACGGCAATGGCTTTGACGGTCAGGGCTATGCAGACGAAGTAGTTGTCTGCGTAACAGGAATACATGTGGAAACAATATCCGATCGCATGCATTGAGAGATGGTGTGCTAGCAAAGGACTATCTATTAACCCAAACAAAACAATATTGGTGCCTTTTACGCGGCGAAGAAAGCTGTCCTTGTTAGATCCGTCACTAGGAGGATCTGCAATAAATAAAGCAACGAGGGCCTTTTTCTAATTTATGGCAAAACATGGGGGCTGTCTCCCAAAATGACGTATTGGTCATTTAATACAGTTGTGAAGCCCATAGTCACCTACGCCTCCCTAGTCTGGTGGCCGAAGACCGCTCAAAGAACAGCGGCAACTAAATTAAGTAAGCTGCATCGGCTGGTCTGTGTCGGTATAACAGGTGCAAAGAGAACGTGGCCTGCTGATGCTTAAGTGCCCTTGTTGGAATACCTCCCTTCCCTTCTGATAAAAGAGGAAGCCACATTTGCTGCTCAAAATATTTCCTATCTAAAAATCTTACTTACTTACTTAAAATAGCCTTTAACCGCCTAGGCGATTTTGGGCCGTCTAACAAGTTTCGCCAGTCGGCTCTTTGTTGCGCCAACTTGCGCCAATTGGAGGCACCGCGCGTTCACAGATCTGCCTCCACTTGGTCCTCCGATCGGAGAGGTGGCCTCCCTCTTCCTCTACTTCCACCGGCGGGGCCGGAGCGTCTTCTTTCATTCGCACCACGTGACCTAGCCAGCGAACCGCTGGGTCCATAAATCTATCCAAAAATTTTTCTCTCGAATGCCCAGTGCCACGGTTGCCAACTTTGTGACAGTCGAAAACCGGACATTATACAAAGAAACTTGTTAAGAAGCGAGATGGGGAAGAGGTGGTTTATTTTTGACCTACTGCATTTAATTTTCTAGAAAAAGTGTACCACTGTTGATTTTTCTCAGCTCTATCCTGGGCTTGTGTGTTCGTTTCACAAAATATTTTCTAACGAGTAAGCAAAACGACACCACTACCTAGAAAATGAGCCAGGCTACCAAGATCAGGAGTTATAATTTAAGAGGGTAGCAACAGGGTAACATTTTTTCTAGAAAAGAAAACGCCATTAGATAGTGAAGTAAAAAACTATTTGTAAAGAGAAACCAAGCTCACGAAAAATTTATTAACGTAACCAACAAAAACATTACAAAACAAGTTCAATTTTAACAAACAAAAATAAAATGGAACAATATTTAAATTCAGTCTTCTTTGCTTATGTAGCATTACATACAAAAATTGTATTTTGCTTTACAAAATAACTAAAATAATACAAAATATGAAAACGTGTAGAAAAACATACATAAATATTTGATCCGTTATTTTTGAAAGTGGCACAAGTCCAGTTTTGTGTGAGATATAAGCATCCTTATTTTAAATCTGCACATAGGCAATCAAAAAAGAGTATTTTTATGAGAATACAGTCAAAAGAAACTTAGCTATAAAACGAATTTGTATGCAATTTCGAATTAGCTCAAACAAAAAACCTTCAATATCTCGTTACAAAAGAAACTAGGACTTTTGCCACTTTCCAAAATAACGGCTAATTTAATGAAAGTCAAGATTGTATTACTGAAATTGATACTTTTTATCTGACTTTACACGTTTTAAAAGTAAAGCTCCCTTCTCAGTTTTAAGGAAGTCTGAAAATTCCATGCATGACATTTTATAATTAAAATGTACGAAAAGTTCGGACTTCACCATATCAATACTCAGTTTATTTCGTTCGTCAGACCACAAATTTTTCATAACGCTGAACACTCGCTCTACGTAAGCATTAGAGACTGGAACAGAATAAACTGATTTAATGATACTTAGCAAATTTGGAGCCTCTGTTTTCCCAAAAAACATAGTCCACAACTGATCCGAAGAAAAGTTTATGGAATCACTATTTTGGCTAGTACTGGGCTCAGTTTGCATCTGAGGTAGTTGCGCCTTCAAAGATGGAAGAAGGTCTTTCATTAAGCAAATTTCAGAGAATAAATCATCTTGGTTTACTTCTATTCCCATAAATTTCACTATTGGTATAACATTTTCAAAAGTTAAAGGCTCTTTCAAAGATAGTGGTGAGCATATCTTATAAAAAGAATCGTCATTGAAGTTAAACCATTTTTATACCCAGCTGTACTTGTACACAGGGTATTATAACTTTGTTAGGATAACGGTTGGTTGTACAGGTATAAAGGAATCGAGATAGATATAGACTTCCATATATCAATATGATCAGGATCGAAAAAAAATTTGATTGAGCCATGTCCGTCCGTCTGTCCGTCCGTCCGTCCGTCCGTCTGTCCGTTAACACGATAACTTGAGCAAATAATGAGATATCTTCACCAAATTTGGCATGCGTACTTATTTGGGTTCAGAATAGATTGCTATTGAAAATGGGTAAAATCGGACCATAACCACGCCCCTTTTTCGATATCGAAAATTTCGAAAAACGTATAAAATGGGTGAATTCAATATTAGAAGCAGCTACAATGATAAAATTTGCAATATGTATTGATTTAGATGTTCTAAGGCCGATTTTATAAAAAATTTTGAAAAGGGGGCGTGGTACCGCCCACGTATATTTGAAGAAATTTTAAAATTTTGACTCTTAATAACTTCAGAACAGTTTATGCTAGTATAACGAAATTTGGTAGAGGACATACTATTGTTGTGGTAAATTCAGCTATAGAAAATAAACGAAATCGCTTCGCGACCACGCCTACTTTTTCATAAAAGTTATATTGAAAGGAGGTGGAAATATTGAAAAGTCCATATCTAATTAACTGATTTCGCTATAATAATATAATTTGGTACATACATCAACTTTCATATTCTTTACATAATTTTTTCAAAATTTTGGAAAGTGGGCGTGGCACCGCCCACTTATGAGTCAAGCAATTTTTAAATTCGACTGCTAACAACTTCAGAACGGTGTGAGATAGATTTACGAAACTAGGTACCAGGCATGTTATGTTTATGTAGAGTACTACCACAGAAAATAAGAAAAATCGGTGAACGATCACGCCCACTTTATGTGCACAGCTGGGTATGTAATGTTCAGCTTCACCCGAACTTAGACTTCCTTACTTGTTCAATATAAAATATTGCTCGTTTATACACCTCACAATCATCTTTTTCAAATAGAGATTGCTCATCTGTCGTAAGCCTTTTTATATTTTGGTAAATATAAAATCCGTAAAATCTTTTTTCTAATCTATAATTCAATTCATTTTTCAACTGTAAAAAAATTGAGTAAACCTCAGAAATATTTATATCATTTTTTTCCATTAGCTTTATATTTTTATTAAAAAGAATCATAAAATTATGCACGAAATATATGTATGTAAGCTTCTGGTAATGTAAGCGGTTGAAGTATGCTGCCTTTGCATAAAAATTTAAAAATGAGAGGATTGACTTCAGATTTATGTTGTTCTTTAAAATATTTTCTTAACGCAGTCCAATTATGTAGTAATCTGTCCACAGCTGGAAACAATGTACAAAATCTTGTCGTAATATGCCTTAGTAAAGTCTGATACTCTGTTTCGAGGAAATCGAAAATGCTTTTTAAATGAGATATTCTCTTTGCGTTGCATGAAAATTCACCAAACACCTTAATAACTAAGGACTCGACATCGTAAGATAATACCTTCATACTATATTTTGCAGCGTTATGCAAAATGTGCATAAGACAATGCCCAGCAATTAATTGCCGCCGACCAATAAAACTTTGTAAATGCACAAAAACAGACATTTTTGCCATAGTTAACTGAACAATTGTCTGCACCATATGCTACTATGTTTTGTAGATTTAAATTCAGACCTTCTACGATTTTTTTTAAATTGTTGGCAATAGCACCGGACGATTCATCAGCATCTTCATAGAAATCAATGAGAGCCATCTGAGGTCCCTTATGTTGATCAAAATAACGTATAGTAATCGGAAAAAGCTTTCAATTGCCTTTATTTGAAGCATCGCACGAAATTGAAAATGGAGAACTTCCCAGGTCTGCTAGAATAGTTGAAAGGGAATGTGGGGCTAGCACGTTACGTACAATTGCCGCAGTCTTTGTTCTTCCACAATGAAACTTCGATGCTACCTTTGAGTCTGGAAACAGATGTGGAGCCAATTTATTTCCGCAGTCTTGAGAAAGATAGCTGTGGTGATGCTCTTCATCACTACAAGGCTTAACAAAGAAATTTAATAGCACCGATGGACCTTCAACTGACTTAGAATTTGTTGAATGCTGATCAGTTTTCTTGTGGTTTTTTAGTGCCTTTATACCATCAAATTTGATAGAAATTTTGGTTTTACAATATTTGCAATATGCTGTTTTATCATCTTCTTTTAATACAAAGATTCAAATCTTCGTTCGAAAGCCAATCATTGTTAAAATTGCAATACCGCCTCGCAACTTTTTTAGGAATTTCACTCATTTTATCACAACAAATATTTAGATAAATTTTACAAATAATGAAATCAAAGCAAAACCGAAACATTGAACAGCTGATCGAGCGTCGTTACCACCATTGTATAAACAATGGTTACCACCTTCAATTTAGTAGCATATATTAGGCGAATTCCCGTGGGGTATATCTCTCCGGCTCACTCAAATGTAACATGTAAATGCAACAACAATTATGCATGCTTTGCCACAGGGGGAATCATTATAAGGTTTTGGCTATTTGCACATGACCGTATACGGATCCGTATAAATACGGGAGCAGCCGTAATTATACAGTCATGTGCAAAAAGACACTTCTTTTCGGAAAACCGGACATTTCGATGTTCGGGTAAACATCAAAACCGGACACGAACATTTACCTCAAAAACCGAACTGTCCGGTCGAAAACCGGACAGTTGGCAACCCTGCCCAGTGCCCATGCTTCTGCACCATATAACAGGAAGGGCACGATGAGTGACTTATAGAGTGTTGTTTTTGTTCGTCGAGAGAAGACTTTACTCCTCAATTGCCTACTCAGCCGAAAGTAGCATTTGTTTGCAAGAGTTATCCTTCGATGGATTTCAAGGCTTAGATTGTTGTTGGTAGTAATGCTGCTTTCCAGGTATACAAAGTCCCTTACCATCTCGAAATTATTGCTACCAATAGTGGCGTGGTTGCCAAGATGCGAATGCGCTGACTCTTTGCATGATGCCAACAGATACTTCGTTTTACCTTCGTCCACCACAAACCCCATTTTTCCCGCTTCTTTTTCTTATTTGGAGTACGCAGAAGTTACGGCGCGGTTGTTGAGTCCAATGATGTCGATGTCGTTGGCATACGCCAACAGTTGTACGCTCTTGTAATATATTGTTCCAGCGCGATTAAATTCAGAAGCTTGAATTATTTTCTCCAACATCAAATTAAAGAAATCGCACGATAGGTATAACAGGTGCAAAGAGAACGTGCCCTGCTGAGGCTTAAGTGCCCTTGTTGGAATACCTCCCTTCCCTATTCTGATAGAAGAGGAAGCCACACTTGCTGCATTGAGACTTCAAAATATTTCCTCTCTAAAAATCGGAAATATGACCGGACATATCGTCGCTCCCAACGTAGACTAACATGGTTCAGTTTTCTGCGTGGAAAACTAGCACACTTCATTCTCTGCGTCGAAGACTAACACACTTCAGTTTTCTGCGTGGAAGACTAACACACTTAATTTTTCTGCGTCGAAGACTAACACACTTCAGTTTTCTGCGTCGAAGACTAACTTACCTACTTACTTAAAATAGCCTTTAACCGCCTAGGCGATTTTGGCCGTCTAACAAGTTTCCCCAGTCGGCTCTTTGTTAAGCCAACTGGCACTAATTGGAGACACCGCGCGTTCACAGATCTACCTCCACATGGTCCTGGAATCGGAGAGGTGGCCTCCCTCTTCCTCTACTTCCACCGGCGGGGCCGGAGTGTCTTCGTTCGTTCGCACCACGTGACCTAGCCAGCGAACCGCTGGGATTTAATTCGCAGAACTATGTCGACGTCTGCGTAAAGCTCATCATTATATCTTCTTCGGCACTCGCCGTCGCCAACTTTTAGGGGTCCATAAATCTTTCCTAGAATTTTTCTCTCGAATACTACCAAAACCGCCTCGCCAGAAGCTGTCAGTGCCCATGATTCTGCACCATATAACAGGACGGGAACGATGAGTGACTTATAGAGTGATGTTTTTGTTCGTCGAGAGAAGACTTTACTTCTCAATTGCCTACTCAGCCCAAAGTAGCATTTGTTTGCAAGAGTTATCTTTCGATGGATTTCCAGGCTTGCATTGTTGTTGATATTAATGCTGCTTCCCAGGTATACAAAGTTCCTTACTATCTCGAAATTATTGCTGCCAACAGTGGCGTGGTTGCCAAGACGCGAATGCGCTGACTCTTTGCATGATGCCAGCAGGTACTTCGTTTTACCTTCGTTCACCATTAAACCCAGAAGTTACGGCGCGGTTGTTGAGGCCAATGATGTCGATGTCGTCGGCATACGCCAACAGTTGTACGCTCTTGTAATATATTGTTCCACCGCGATTAAGTTCTGCAGCTTGAATTATTTTCTCCAACATCAAATTAAAGAAATCGCATGATAGGGGGTCGCCCTGCCTGAAACCTCGCTCAGTTTCGAACGGCTCGGAGAGGTCCTTCCCAATTCTGACCGAGCTGCTGGTGTTGCTCAGCGTCATTTTGCACATTCGAATAAGTTTTTGCTGGGAAACCAAAATCAAACATAGCGGCATATAGGCAACTCCTTTTCGTGCTGTCGACGGCGGCTTTAAAATCAACAAAGAGATGGTGTGTGTCGATTCTTTTCTCATGGGTTTTTTCCAAGATTTGGCGTATTGTAAAAATCTGGTCGTTGGTAGATTTACCAGGTCTGAAGCCACACTGATAAGGTCCAATCAGTCGGTTTACGTCAGGCTTCAGTCTTTCGCGCAATACGCTTGATACGACCTTATATGCAGCTGATTCCACGATAGTTGGCGCAGTTTGCGGGATCACCATTCCTATGGATTGGACAGAGAACACTTAGATTCCAATCTGCAGGGAGTTATCTTTCCCATTCATCCGACCATATTCTGCACAAGAGCTGGAGCGGGTAGCCGTGATATAGCTATTCGTACCTCGTTATAGTCGGGTTGTGGAACTTCGATTCCTCCATAACCTTAGTACTCTCTGAACATCCCCCCCCCACCCCCCCCCCCCCCCCATTTTTGTATGAGGAATATTTTTCCCGAAGGTGTCGTAAAGATAACAGTAGACTTAGGGGAGACATTTTTTCGATAAATTTTACAAAAACCCAAGAAAAAATGACATAACCATGAATCCTAGCGAGGCGATATCTAGGAGGAAAATGTTAGTCTTCTTATTGCCAACAACCTTCCCTTAGACACCGAAGCTGTAACTCTTCAAGTATATGTGGTTATGCTAAAAAGACCTAATATGACCCCCTTAACCTTTGGGTGCAATTAAAAAAGAACTGTGACATGCTGGACTATAAGTTTGTTCGGCAAAAATGATCTACTCGATGCCGCCTTTTAGAAAAGTACTATGGTTACTCTGTTGCATAAAATAATCAATTTTTGTTGTGCTGTGTTATTTTTTCTATATCTATAGTAGTACGAGTAGCTTCAGATATCCCCAGTTTATATTTGCACTTATAAATAGATTCATCATCATTTATTGGCGCTTAACCGCCTAAGCGATTTTGGCCGATTCGTATCAAAGCACACCAGTCATTCCTTTTTAGCGATAACCGACGCCAATTGGAAACCCCAAGGGAGTTCAAGTCATCCTCCACCTGTTGTTTCCATCTCAGTCGAGGCCTCCCCCTTCCTCTGCTGCCGAATTCAGGCGACGATAGGAAAACCTTCTGTGCTGGAGCTTCTTTGTCCATTCGCATAACATGGCCCAGCCAGCGGAGTCTTTGGGCTTTAATTCGCTGGACTATGGTCGGCCGCCGTGGTGTAGCGGTTAAGTGTTCGGCCTTCTACACCAAGTCGTGTCGGTTCGATGCCCGGCAAAAGTAACATCCAAAATTATTTAGAAAAAGAATTTTTCTAAACGGGGTCGCCCCTCGGCAGTAGTTTGGCAAACTCTCCGGGTGTATTTCTGCCATGAGAAGCTTCTCAGCAAAAAATTCATTTGCTTTGCAAGTGCCGTTCGGAGTCGGCAAAAAATTGTAGGTCCCGCCAACTTGTAGGAAAAACTCAAAAAAGCAACACACCACAAGTTGGAAAAAGAAGCTCGGCTAAAAATCTCGTTAGAGGTTATGATGACCTGTTGGTATATCGCCGCCATTAGTATGGTCAGATCTGCGTAGAGCTCGTACAGCTCATCGTTAAATTTCCTTCTATACTCGCCGTTGGCATCACGGGAAGGACCATACATCTTCCGGAGAACTTTTCTCTCAAATACTCCAAGGGCCATCTCATCTTCTCTTGACATTGTCCATGAATCTGAGCCATACATCAGGACAGGTATGATGAGAGACTTATAGAGCGTGATCTTTGTTCTTCGAGAGAGGACTTTACTTCTCAATTGCCTACTCAGTCCAAAGTAGCACTTGTTGGCAAGAGTGATTCTCCGCTGGATTTCTAGACTGATATTATTTTCGGTGTTGATACTGGTTCCCAAATAGACGAAGTCCCTCACAGTTTCAAATTTGTAACTATCAACAGTGACATGGCTGCCAAGGCGCAGGGGCGCCGATTCTTTCTTTGATGACAGCAAATACTTCGTCTTGTTCTCGTTCACGGCAAGACCCACTTTTTTCGCTTCCTTATCCAGTCCAGAGAAGGCAGCGCTTACGGCGCGGTTGTTAAGGCCAATGATATCAATATCATCGGCATACGCCAGCAATTGCACGCTCTTGTAAAAGACTGTACCATTGCGGTTTAGCTCTGCTGCTCGAATTATCTTCTCCAGCATCAGATTGAAGAAATCGCACGAAAGGGAGTCGCCCTGTCTGAAGCCTCGTTTGGTTTCAAATGGCTCAGAGAGGTCCTTCCCGATTCTGACGGAGCTGTTGGTATTGCTCAACGTCATTTGACAAAGCCGTATAAGCTTTGCAGGGAAGTCAAATTCAGACATGGCGGCATACAGGCAACTCCTTTTTATGCTGTCAAAAGCGGCTTTAAAATCGACAAAGAGATGGTGAGTGTCGATTCTCTTATCATGGGTCTTCTCCAGGATTTGGCGTATCGTGAAAATCTGGTCGATGGTAGACTTACCAGGTCTAAAGCCACACTGATAAGGTCCAATCAGTTTGTCTACGATGGGCTTCAGCCTTTCACACAACACGCTAGAGAGAACCTTATATGCGATATTAAGAAGACTAATTCCGCGGTAGTTGGTGCGGTTAGCGGGATCGCCTTTCTTGTGGATTGGGCAAAGCACACTTAAATTCCAATCCGGAGGCATGCATTCGTCTGACCATATTCTGCATAAGAGCTGATGCATGCTTTTTACCAGCTCTTCGCCTCCGTGTTTGAACAGCTCGGCGGGTAGTCCGTCTTTAAATAGATTAAATTTGAAAATTTCGATTGAGCTCTTTAATCGTACCATTCCAGCATAATTTGTGTGCTTTACACACGCAACTCAAATATGAAAGTGAATGTAACAGAAGATTTAATCATAATCATAGCTTTAATTGTGGTCAATTGTAGTAAAACAATAACGAGCAATAGATTTCAGCAGGTAAGGGTATTATGATTGTTTATGTGATTCCTATGTGTTTAAAACAGAGCTGTCGAATAGCGCTCAACTTATTGAAAAGCCCTTACCTGATCTTATCTTATCTTATCTTACAAACAGGTTCCCTGTCCAATGAATCTTATATGATACACTTTAGCAATTTGGTACCGCTCATGTATCATATATGATATATGATACAAAACACGTGTATCTTGAAAAACCTCTCGTTTTTTGTTTTTTTTTTGCTGTTTTTGATTTTTCTTATCTTTTTCAAATTATACCTGTAAATGTCATTCTAAAAATATGAAATTTTGAAAAAAAAAAAATAAGAACGTGGGACGCTTTTTTTTCTCTTTTATGTGGGGACAGGGAACCTGCTAATATATAAAAACGTAAGATTGTGAGTGACTGCACACAGAATAATTTTTATCAACATGAACCATTTTAAACTAACAAGAAAGATCCTGTTAAATTCGTATGAAATATTGAGACAGATTGTGTTGTTTTAACAGGACTTAATGTTAATTTAACAGGAATTCGTGTTAATTAAACAGGAATTCATTTTAATTTAACAGGAAGTCATGTTGATTTAACACGAAGTCAAGTTTGTCAACATGATATTCATGTTAATTTAACACGAAGTGAAGTTATTCAACATGAGCTTCATGTTAAAATAACATGGTCGATAGTGTTGAAAAATAATAACCTGAAAAAGTCTTAAAAAGTATTGATGTTACATGAAAATGTTTCTGTATGTGTGGATGTTTGAGAGTCTTTTACATCTAAAGTAACCCCTGGATCATTTCGAAATTTTGCACACTAATTCTTAGGAGTTCAGAATAGGTAATATGCATCATGATATTTTGATATATTTATTGATAAGTTATCGGCTATAATGTGGTTTAACGTAAACTTATCAAACGAATATATAAAAACGTAAGTTGGTGAGTGACTGCCTATATTTGCAAGCCTCTTAGGTTAGGTAAGGTTCATATGGCTGCCGCAGAGGCATACTTGGGCCAGTTTTGTAAGGCCCGTTGTGATACCACCAACACTTGGAAAGTCAGTCCCGGGAACCGGGCATATGGAAAATCCCTGAGTTGTTGGGATTTTCCACATAGCAGAATCCCGGGACTGACACTCCTAAACCGACACCATTACTCCTCCCCGTACCAAGCAAGCATCTTACGTCTTAACTAATGCCCCGATCTTTACGAAATTTTGCTCACTAATTCTAAGCAGTATAGAATAGGTAACAGGGATCATGATATTTCGATATATTTATCGATAACAGAGTTATCGGTCAAAATGTGGTTTTACGTAAACTTTGGAATATTCGCACAAAATTGGTATCGACGTCGGTCTATTTCGATATATTTATCGATAAAAGAGTTATCAGTCGAAATGTAGTGGTCCTGAAACCTTGGAATGTCAAGCGAAAGAGGAAGGTAACAGATTTGGTCTGGACTTTATTTAGTTATTTTTATCGATGGCTGAGCTATCGCCAAAAATATGGCTGTTCGAAAATCTTTAAGTTTTAATATAAAATGGTTGTCAAAAGAAACGGGAAGGCCACAGGTTTCACTAGGACTTTGCTTTATCTATGCTTATATCTATTTTGAAAACGGCTGACGCTAAAATTACCCCAAAATGATCCCAAAATGACCCCAAATTGATCCAAAAATGATCTCAAAGCTATCCCAATACGACCTCAAATTGACCCCAAAATAATCCCATAGTAACCACGAAATGATCCCAAAATGATCCCAATATGTAGGTCCCAAAAGAACCCCAATATGAACCCAAAATGACCCGAAATTAATCCCAAAATGATATCAAAATTACCCCCAAAATAACCCAAAAACTATTCCAAATTAATCCCAAATTGATACCGAAATCATCTCAAAACAGTCCCAAAATAATCGCGGTAATGGTGTCAAGGTGATTCAGAAATGATCCCTTCTTCTTTGTAGTCCTTCGCTAACATGGCACGTTAACGAAAAAAAAATTGAAAAATAACTTACTTTCCCAACAAAATGTATAAATTGAAAAATGACTTTTGTTTTGCGTTCGAAATTTTAAAATTAAAAAAATACTTTTATTTTTCGATCGAAACTTAAAAATTAAAAAAAAAATAACTATTATAACCAACTTTTATTATAAAAGTAACTGTTATTTGCGGTGCCTAAACTAGGTAAATTTTACTTTGAACTTTTTTCACCTAGAGAAAAAAAGAGAGAACGGAGCTTAGCGCCCACAAATATTTAAATTAATAGCCGAAGGTCTTAGATACTAGTGCTCCTTCAGTATAATAAAAAAAATTAAAAAAATATTTAAATTAATTATTTTTAAAACAATTTCGAATTCTAGTACAAATTGAGGATTTTAGGATCCGGGGAACCAAATGTTTTCAAATATCTTGAAAGGAAAGTTTTAAAATATTTCCATTTTTAATGTTCCCATATTATTCAACTCTACATTTTGATTTACTTGCAATATGGATTTGAATTTACATAAATAATGTTCTCTTTACTTCCAGCCCTTAAACAGTTTAGCCGTCTTCTACTAGTTTTTCTATGAAATTAAAGTATTTATGAAGTCCACTTAGTAAAATTATTTTTTTTTTTGCATTCAGAGAGTATAAAGGGGTGCGGTTGCTGTGTGACCTTGCCCAATTCCGACTATTGCGTCCTCGTTCGTACACTCTGAGCTATCTAGGCTTGCGGCAGAAAGAGAGGGAGCGCCGGTGGGGCCACTTTGACATAATTGGTTTAAGGGCTCACCGAGGTCTTTTCTGAGCGTCTGTTCACAATGAGGTGCGGCTATAAGCGGGCGTCTGTCTTGTAGCAAGCGGGTAAATAAATGTGTAAATATTTTCCAAAAACCCCAAAACGGGTTGTGCGCTAGGTTTGAGACCCGCCACGTAAAAAACCAACTTCAATGAAAACAACAAAACGGATGAGAACCCTCTTTAATGTTGACGACCCTGCAAAACGTACCAGGAATAGAGATTTGGATATTAGGGCATGTACCTGGAATGTCCGGACCCTTTCAAGGGATGGTACTGCTGCCCGACTGGTTAATATCCTCGTAATCGCAGGAAATGCTATGGACGGGACAAGGAAAGACAACCATCGGACCTTGTGACGTATACTATAGTTGCCAGACACCCGGCAAAGCTTGTGGTGTAGGATTCGTGGTGGGAATCTTCGCCGTCAAGTACTAGCGTTCACTCCTGTGGAGTAGACGAACGTCTCGCTGCGATCCGCATCAAGGCGAGGTTTTTCAACATAACAGTTATCTGCACCTATGCGACGAATGAGGAGACGTACGACGCAGAGAAGGACTCATTCTACGATAAACTCGAACAGACTTATGATCGCTGCCCCCAACATGATATCAAAATCGTGCTCGACGACTTTAATGCCAAGGTGGGCAAGGAAGGAGTCTTTGGTCCTACAGTTGGAAAATTTAGTCTCCACGATATAACATCACCCAACGGCAATAGGTTGATTGACTTCGCCTCTGCTCGCAATATGGTCATCAGTAGTACTAGGTTCCAGCATAAACGAATACACCAAGCCACCTGGCTGTCCCCTGATCAAGGAACAAGGAACCACATTGATCATGTCATGATCGACGGCAGACACAGCCGACCGTTCTGGATGTGCGAACCCTACGTGGTCCCAATATCGACTCGGACCATTATCTTGTTGCACGCCTCTGTGCAGCGAAGAAAGTGCACACAGTAGCGGAAGGAAAGTTTGACGTCGAGAAGCTGCGCGGGACACAGACAGCTGATAATTTCTCCACTCGACTCTCACACCTGCTATCAGAGGGCAATCCTCGACCCAACGATGTAACCGAGCAATAGAAGCATGAAGCATATCTATCACTCATTGCGTATCGCCGCTGATGCCACTATAGGATTCTAGCGAGCCCGCAAGAACAACTAGTAGGATTAGGAATGCAAAACTGCCTCGAAAAAGAAGGACGCTGCCTACAAGGAGACGTTGCGAATGGGCGCAACCCGCAGTGTATGGCAACGCTATCGTGTGGCAAAGAAGGAAGAGAGACGCCTTTTCAGAAAGAAGAAAAGTGAGACCGAAAGGCGTGAGTGTGGGGAACTTGAGATGCTGGCTGACAGGAATGATGCCCGCAAATTTTATGAAAAGATCCGGCGGATGACGGAAGGTTTTAAGACCGGGGCAAGTTCCTGTAAGGACAATAATGGCGACCTGGTAACCGACGTACAGAATGTACCTTAATTATGGAGGGAGCACTTCTCCTCACTGCTAGATTGCGAGGGAGACGTCGAACCCGATACCCCAATCCCTGACGATAGAAAATTCGTCCCACCACCTGACTATAATGAAGTAAGGATAGCTATATCCCAGGCTCAAGAACAACAAATCGCCTGGAAAAGACGGACTACCCGCCGAGCTGTTCAAACACGGAGGCGAAGAGCTAGTAAAAAGCATGCATAAGCTCTTATGCAGAATATGGTCAGATGAGTGCATACCTCCGGATTGGAATTTAAGTGTGCTCTGCCCAATCCACAAAAAAGGCGATCCCGCTAACCCCTCCAACTACCGCGGAATCAGTCTTCTTAATATCGCATATAATGTTGTTGTTGTTGTTGTTGTTGGTGTTGTTGTTGGTGTTGTTGTTGTTGTAACGAGGTGCAGCCTTGCCTAAATGTCAGACAGGGTCACCCCGAGTGTATTGCTCTTGGCCGGGTCGATATAAGAAAACGGCCCGGGAAGTTTCGACACGATGGGTACAGCACAAGTACTGGTACCGTTCTTGTAGAACCGGCAATACAAGAAACTAGCCGTGTAGGCCATGTAGGTAATTTAGCGTTACCCAGGGTGCACCAACGGGGAGGCGACCTACTCTTACACCCCTTTCTTTCTTTCTAGCGTATTGTGTGAAAGACTGAAGGCCATCGTAGACAAACTGATTGGACCTTATCAGTGTGGCTTTAGACCTGTACTGCGATTCACTAATTTTTTTTAACCACATTTGCTGACGGTAACCTCGTTAACACATAGTTTTAACACATTTGCTATTCACTAACTTGTATCATCTGTTTTGTCACCGAATGCGATAAAACTCAACTAGCTGTTTTGGTTGTCGTCTTTACAAATGACAATTTATCGCGGTTACTGTTGGCGTGTTTAATTTTTAAAACAAAGC
This sequence comes from Campiglossa producta, assembly GCA_964058755.1. Lineage (NCBI taxonomy): Eukaryota > Metazoa > Arthropoda > Insecta > Diptera > Tephritidae > Campiglossa > Campiglossa producta. Next base: position 119,490,751 of record CAXKVI010000002.1, read on the forward strand.
GTTTTGCGTTTTTATCAAAGATTTTTAATATACAAAAAGATGATTTAAGAAATAACAGTGTTGTCAAAACCCAGTTAGTGAATAGCATATTTGATAACGCAAACCATTTGGTATAAGATTAAAAATCTCGTTTGTGGAAACGATAAAAGTTAGCGAATCGTACTACTGGTAAGTCTACCGACGACCAGATTTTCACCATACTCCAAATCCTGGAGAAGACCCATGAGAAAAGAATCGACACACCATCTCTTTGTCGATCAAAGCCGCTTTTGACAGCGCAAAAATAAGTTGCATATATGCCGCCATGTTTGAATTTGACTTCCCTACAAAGCTTATACGGCTTTGCCAAATGACGTTGAGCAATACCAACAGCTCCGTCAGAATCGGGAAGGACCTCTCTGAGCCATTTGAAACCAAGCGAGGCTTCAGACAGGGCGACTCCCTTTCGTGCGATTTCTTCGACCTGACGCTGGAGAAGATAATTGGAGCAGCAGAGCTAAACCACAACGGAACAATCTATTACAAGAGCCTGCAATTGCTGGCGTATGCCCATGATATTGATATCATTGGCCTTAATAACCGCGACGTAAGCGCTGCCTTCTCTGGACTGGATAAGGAAGCAAAAAAGGTAGGTCTTGCGGTCAACGAGGACAAGACGGCGTATTTGCTGTCCTCAAAGAAAGAATCGGGACAACTGCGCCTTGGCAGCCATGTCACTGTTGATAGTTACAAATTTGAAACTGAGAGGGACTTCGTCTATTTGGGAACCAGTATTAACACCGAAAATAATATCAGTCAAGGAAGCCAACGGAGAATCGCTCTTGGCATCAAGTGCTACTTTGGACTGAGTAGGAAATTGACAAGTCAATTCCTCTCTGGAAGAACATAGAGCACGCTCTATAAGTCTCTCATCATACCATTCCTGATGTATGGCTCAGATTCATGGACAATGTCAAGAGAAGATGAGATGGCCCTTGGAGTATTTGAGAGAAAAGTTCTCCGGAAGATTTATGGTCCTTCCCGTGATGCCAACGGCGAATATCGAAGGAAATTTAACGATGAGCTGTACGAGCTTTACGCAGATCTGAATTAAAGCCCAAAGGCTCCGCTGGCCGGGTCATGTTATGCGAATGGACAAATAAGCTCCAGCACAGAAGGTTTTCCTATCGTCACCTGAATTTGGCAGCAGAGGAAGGGAGAGGCCTCGACTGAGATGGAAACAACAGGTGGAGGATGACTTGAACTCCCTTGGAGTTTCCAATTGGCGTCAGTTATCGCTAAAAAGGAATGACTGGCGTGCTTTGATAGGCAACGGCCAAAATCGCTTAGGCGGTTAAGCGCCAATAAATGATAATTCAGCTACTTTACGCCATTGTCAACATATGAAAATTGTTATGTAAATTTCAAAAAAATTAAAATGACAAAGTGTCATAATATAAACTATAAACAACATAATTTTCCTTTAACGAACTGCATATACGGGTTTTGTTTATATTGGCCGGCAATAATTAATCAAGCATTATTTGCTCAGTAAAAAAATGTTATTTGATTAAATTATTTATGGTCAATTGAGTAACTTTATGTTTCAAGTTATACCTATATCGAGCGTGAACATAAATTGTAAGGCAAACAATAACATATTTTACCTCATAATCTTGATATTTATCCAAAATAAACTTTAAATGCCCACCCAGCTATACATACATACTAGGGATGCAAATTTTTCGGGTTTTGGCCATCCCGCGATTTTCGGGATATGATTTTACAAATCACAGGATCCCGGGATTAGTCCCGAGATTAAGGTACTCCTTATTTCTAACAGGTTTGCTTGAAAAAGACTGGAGAAATAGTTTGTGAAACTGTCAACTTTTAAATAAATAACGAAGAATTGAATTATCACTTATATTTTTTATTTACTTTTAATGTATTTCATTTGAATAAAAAAAAATAATACACTTCAGCAGAAAGGTATAATTTATAAATAGCTTATTAAGTATTCTTTTTTTTAGAAATCTTGCAGTTCAGAAAAATATTTTTAGCTAATTTCTTATAGAATAGTGTATCAGAATCTAATACATAAATTGGATATTAGGTTTCAAAAATCTATGCTAAATTCGCGAAAATTCGTAAAATTTTTTATCAAAATTCTTAGGTTTCTTATTAGAGTTTTTAGAATATTTTGAAGTATGCGATTTTACTGGCCGTTTGACTCTAGTATAAGGTGTTAATCTTAAGCTTTTAAAAAATGATCTTTTAATTTTATTTTTCTTAACGTTTTCTTACATACACATTGATACAACATGATAATAACACGGAGTTTCGGCACAAGACTGGCGCTCTGGTGGCCCAGAGCCTTTATTTATAATAAATCTTAAACTAAATATACATATATAAAACTACTTATCTACTTACTAGACCTAATATGCCACGTTTTTAATAGTAAAGACCTAAACAAACATGTACATATTGTAGCTAAGCAAACAATGCCAAGCGCTAATCTTGAAACTAATGTGCTGTCCTAAACATACAACACATGTTTGCAAGAAGCGCTAGTCACGAGCTAGACAGTGCAATGCTTATCAGTATTTTAGTAATCTATTATATATAAATGCGCAAACATAACTGGTTCATCCCTTTTTTGCAATAACCACAATTCTAAGGTATATAAAATTTGGTATGTATCGATATGTTTTGCCGAGCAGGGTGACCGAAAACAAACC